>JAZGTQ010000029.1:0-20171 GCA_037953605.1 Necrosyrtes monachus | reverse complement strand
GGCTCTGTGAACTCCGCCAGGGCTCTGTGGACTCGGCCAGGGCTCTGTGGACTCCGCCAGGGCTCTGTGAACCCTGCCAGGGCTCTGTGGACTCCGCCAGGGCTCTGTGGACTCGGCCAGGGCTCTGTGGACTCGGCCAGGGCTCTGTGGATGTGGCCAGGGCTCTGTGGACTCTGCCAGGGCTCTGTGGACTCGGCCAGGGCTCTGTGGACTCTGCCAGGGCTCTGTGGACTCGGCCAGGGCTCTGTGAACTCGGCCAGGGCTCTGTGGACTCGGCCAGGGCTCTGTGGACTCTGCCAGGGCTCTGTGGACTCGGCCAGGGCTCTGTGGACTCCGCCAGGGCTCTGTGAACTCGGCCAGGGCTCTGTGGACTCCGCCAGGGCTCTGTGGACTCGGCCAGGGCTCTGTGGACTCGGCCAGGGCTCTGTGGACTCGGCCAGGGCTCTGTGGACTCCGCCAGGGCTCTGTGGATCTGGCCAGGGCTCTGTGGACTCTGCCAGGGCTCTGTGGACTCTGCCAGGGCTCTGTGGACTCGGCCAGGGCTCTGTGGACTCTGCCAGGGCTCTGTGGACTCCGCCAGGGCTCTGTGAACTCGGCCAGGGCTCTGTGGACTCCGCCAGGGCTCTGTGGACTCTGCCAGGGCTCTGTGAACTCGGCCAGGGCTCTGTGGACTCGGCCAGGGCTCTGTGGACTCCGCCAGGGCTCTGTGGACTCGGCCAGGGCTCTGTGGACTCTGCCAGGGCTCTGTGGACTCCGCCAGGGCTCTGTGAACTCGGCCAGGGCTCTGTGGACTCGGCCAGGGCTCTGTGGACTCTGCCAGGGCTCTGTGAACTCTGCCAGGGCTCTGTGGACTCGGCCAGGGCTCTGTGGACTCTGCCAGGGCTCTGTGGACCCTGCCAGGGCTCTGTGAACTCGGCCAGGGCTCTGTGGACTCGGCCAGGGCTCTGTGGACTCCGCCAGGGCTCTGTGAACTCGGCCAGGGCTCTGTGGACTCCTCCAGGGCTCTGTGGACTCTGCCAGGGCTCTGTGAACTCGGCCAGGGCTCTGTGGACTCCGCCAGGGCTCTGTGGACTCGGCCAGCGCTCTGTGGACTCGGCCAGGGCTCTGTGGACTCCGCCAGGGCTCTGTGAACTCGGCCAGGGCTCTGTGGACTCGGCCAGGGCTCTGTGGACTCTGCCAGGGCTCTGTGAACTCGGCCAGGGCTCTGTGAACTCGGCCAGGGCTCTGTGGACTCGGCCAGGGCTCTGTGAACTTGGCCAGGGCTCTGTGGACTCGGCCAGGGCTCTGTGAACTCGGCCAGGGCTCTGTGGACTCGGCCAGGGCTCTGTGGACTCTGCCAGGGCTCTGTGGACTCCGCCAGGGCTCTGTGGACTCCGCCAGGGCTCTCTGGACTCGGCCAGGGCTCTGTGGACTCTGCCAGGGCTCTGTGAACTCCGCCAGGGCTCTGTGGACTCTGCCAGGGCTCTGTGGACTCGGCCAGGGCTCTGTGGACTTGGCCAGGGCTCTGTGGACTCTTCCAGGGCTCTGTGGACTCTGCCAGGGCTCTGTGGACTCGGCCAGGGCTCTGTGGACTCCGCCAGGGCTCTGTGAACTCGGCCAGGGCTCTGTGGACTCCGCCAGGGCTCTGTGGACTCTGCCAGGGCTCTGTGGACTCGGCCAGGGCTCTGTGGACTCCGCCAGGGCTCTGTGGACTCTGCCAGGGCTCTGTGGACTCGGCCAGGGCTCTGTGAACTCTGCCAGGGCTCTGTGAACTCGGCCAGGGCTCTGTGGACTCGGCCAGGGCTCTGTGGACTCGGCCAGGGCTCTGTGGACTCCGCCAGGGCTCTGTGAACTCGGCCAGGGCTCTGTGGACTCGGCCAGGGCTCTGTGGACTCTGCCAGGGCTCTGTGAACTCGGCCAGGGCTCTGTGGACTCGGCCAGGGCTCTGTGAACTCGGCCAGGGCTCTGTGGACTCCGCCAGGGCTCTGTGGACTCTGCCAGGGCTCTGTGGACTCGGCCAGGGCTCTGTGGACTCGGCCAGGGCTCTGTGGACTCCGCCAGGGCTCTGTGGAAGTGGCCAGGGCTCTGTGAACTCGGCCAGGGCTCTGTGGACTCGGCCAGGGCTCTGTGGACTCGGCCAGGGCTCTGTGGACTCGGCCAGGGCTCTGTGAACTCGGCCAGGGCTCTGTGGACTCCGCCAGGGCTCTGTGAACTCGGCCAGGGCTCTGTGGACTCTGCCAGGGCTCTGTGAACTCTGCCAGGGCTCTGTGGACTCCGCCAGGGCTCTGTGGATGTGGCCAGGGCTCTGTGGACTCGGCCAGGGCTCTGTGGACTCAGCCAGGGCTCTGTGGACTCGGCCAGGGCTCTGTGGACTCTGCCAGGGCTCTGTGGACTCAGCCAGGGCTCTGTGGACTCCGCCAGGGCTCTGTGGACTCGGCCAGGGCTCTGTGGATGTGGCCAGGGCTCTGTGGACTCTGCCAGGGCTCTGTGGACTCCGCCAGGGCTCTGTGAACTCGGCCAGGGCTCTGTGGACTCCGCCAGGGCTCTGTGGACTCGGCCAGGGCTCTGTGAACTCGGCCAGGGCTCTGTGGACTCCGCCAGGGCTCTGTGAACTCTGCCAGGGCTCTGTGAACTCGGCCAGGGCTCTGTGGACTCGGCCAGGGCTCTGTGGACTCCGCCAGGGCTCTGTGGATGTGGCCAGGGCTCTGTGGACTCCGCCAGGGCTCTGTGGACTTGGCCAGGGCTCTGTGGACTTGGCCAGGGCTCTGTGAACTCGGCCAGGGCTCTGTGGACTCCGCCAGGGCTCTGTGGATGTGGCCAGGGCTCTGTGGACTCGGCCAGGGCTCTGTGGACTCCGCCAGGGCTCTGTGGATGTGGCCAGGGCTCTGTGGACTCTGCCAGGGCTCTGTGGACTCGGCCAGGGCTCTGTGGACTCCGCCAGGGCTCTGTGGACTCCGCCAGGGCTCTGTGAACTCGGCCAGGGCTCTGTGGACTCGGCCAGGGCTCTGTGGACTCTGCCAGGGCTCTGTGAACTCTGCCAGGGCTCTGTGGATGTGGCCAGGGCTCTGTGGATGTGGCCAGGGCTCTGTGGACTCGGCCAGGGCTCTGTGGACTCGGCCAGGGCTCTGTGGACTCGGCCAGGGCTCTGTGGACTCCGCCAGGGCTCTGTGAACTCGGCCAGGGCTCTGTGGACTCCGCCAGGGCTCTGTGGACTCTGCCAGGGCTCTGTGAACTCCGCCAGGGCTCTGTGAACTCGGCCAGGGCTCTGTGGACTCTGCCAGGGCTCTGTGGACTCCGCCAGGGCTCTGTGGACTCGGCCAGGGCTCTGTGGACTCTGCCAGGGCTCTGTGAACTCTGCCAGGGCTCTGTGGACTCGGCCAGGGCTCTGTGGACTCCGCCAGGGCTCTGTGGACTCTGCCAGGGCTCTGTGGACTCCGCCAGGGCTCTGTGAACTCGGCCAGGGCTCTGTGGACTCGGCCAGGGCTCTGTGAACTCGGCCAGGGCTCTGTGGACTCCGCCAGGGCTCTGTGGACTCTGCCAGGGCTCTGTGGACTCGGCCAGGGCTCTGTGGACTCCGCCAGGGCTCTGTGGACTCGGCCAGGGCTCTGTGGACTCTGCCAGGGCTCTGTGAACTCGGCCAGGGCTCTGTGGACTCGGCCAGGGCTCTGTGGACTCCGCCAGGGCTCTGTGGACGTGGCCAGGGCTCTGTGGACTCGGCCAGGGCTCTGTGGACTCTGCCAGGGCTCTGTGGACTCGGCCAGGGCTCTGTGGACTCCGCCAGGGCTCTGTGAACTTGGCCAGGGCTCTGTGGACTCCGCCAGGGCTCTGTGGACTCGGCCAGGGCTCTGTGGACTCGGCCAGGGCTCTGTGGACTCCGCCAGGGCTCTGTGAACTCGGCCAGGGCTCTGTGGACTCGGCCAGGGCTCTGTGGACTCCGCCAGGGCTCTGTGAACCCTGCCAGGGCTCTGTGGACTCGGCCAGGGCTCTGTGGACTCGGCCAGGGCTCTGTGGACTCCGCCAGGGCTCTGTGGACTCGGCCAGGGCTCTGTGGACTCGGCCAGGGCTCTGTGGACTCGGCCAGGGCTCTGTGAACTCTGCCAGGGCTCTGTGGACTCTGCCAGGGATCTGTGGATGTGGCCAGGGCTCTGTGGACTCAGCCAGGGCTCTGTGGACTCGGCCAGGGCTCTGTGGACTCGGCCAGGGCTCTGTGGATTTGGCCAGGGCTCTGTGGACTCGGCCAGGGCTCTGTGGACTCCGCCAGGGCTCTGTGGACTCCGCCAGGGCTCTGTGGACTCTGCCAGGGCTCTGTGAACTCGGCCAGGGCTCTGTGGACTCGGCCAGGGCTCTGTGGACTCGGCCAGGGCTCTGTGGACTCGGCCAGGGCTCTGTGAACTCTGCCAGGGCTCTGTGGACTCCGCCAGGGCTCTGTGGACTCGGCCAGGGCTCTGTGGACTCGGCCAGGGCTCTGTGGACTCTGCCAGGGCTCTGTGGACTCCGCCAGGGCTCTGTGAACTCTGCCAGGGCTCTGTGGACTCTGCCAGGGCTCTGTGGACTCGGCCAGGGCTCTGTGGACTCCGCCAGGGCTCTGTGGACTCGGCCAGGGCTCTGTGGACTCGGCCAGGGCTCTGTGGACTCGGCCAGGGCTCTGTGGACTCCGCCAGGGCTCTGTGGACTCGGCCAGGGCTCTGTGAACTCGGCCAGGGCTCTGTGGACTCGGCCAGGGCTCTGTGGACTCTGCCAGGGCTCTGTGAACTCTGCCAGGGCTCTGTGGACTCGGCCAGGGCTCTGTGGACTCCGCCAGGGCTCTGTGGACTCGGCCAGGGCTCTGTGGACTCTGCCAGGGCTCTGTGGACGTGGCCAGGGCTCTGTGAACTCGGCCAGGGCTCTGTGGACTCGGCCAGGGCTCTGTGGACTCGGCCAGGGCTCTGTGGACTCGGCCAGGGCTCTGTGAACTCGGCCAGGGCTCTGTGGACTCCGCCAGGGCTCTGTGGACTCTGCCAGGGCTCTGTGGACTCGGCCAGGGCTCTGTGGACTCGGCCAGGGCTCTGTGGACTCTGCCAGGGCTCTGTGGACTCCGCCAGGGCTCTGTGAACTCGGCCAGGGCTCTGTGGACTCGGCCAGGGCTCTGTGGACTCCGCCAGGGCTCTGTGGACTCTGCCAGGGCTCTGTGGACTCCGCCAGGGCTCTGTGGACTCGGCCAGGGCTCTGTGGACTCGGCCAGGGCTCTGTGGATGTGGCCAGGGCTCTGTGGACTCTGCCAGGGCTCTGTGGACTCCGCCAGGGCTCTGTGAACTCGGCCAGGGCTCTGTGGACTCGGCCAGGGCTCTGTGAACTCGGCCAGGGCTCTGTGGACTCCGCCAGGGCTCTGTGGACGTGGCCAGGGCTCTGTGGACTCCGCCAGGGCTCTGTGAACTCGGCCAGGGCTCTGTGGACTCCGCCAGGGCTCTGTGGATGTGGCCAGGGCTCTGTGGACTCGGCCAGGGCTCTGTGGACTCGGCCAGGGCTCTGTGGACTCCGCCAGGGCTCTGTGGATGTGGCCAGGGCTCTGTGGACTCTGCCAGGGCTCTGTGGACTCGGCCAGGGCTCTGTGGACTCGGCCAGGGCTGTGTGGACTCGGCCAGGGCTCTGTGGACTCCGCCAGGGCTCTGTGAACTCGGCCAGGGCTCTGTGGACTCCGCCAGGGCTCTGTGGACTCTGCCAGGGCTCTGTGAACTCGGCCAGGGCTCTGTGGACTCGGCCAGGGCTCTGTGGACTCTGCCAGGGCTCTGTGGACTCGGCCAGGGCTCTGTGGACTCGGCCAGGGCTCTGTGGACTTCGCCAGGGCTCTGTGAACTCGGCCAGAGCTCTGTGGACTCGGCCAGGGCTCTGTGGACTCTGCCAGGGCTCTGTGAACCCTGCCAGGGCTCTGTGGACTCCGCCAGGGCTCTGTGGACTCCGCCAGGGCTCTGTGAACCCTGCCAGGGCTCTGTGGACTCCGCCAGGGCTCTGTGAACTCGGCCAGGGCTCTGTGGACTCGGCCAGGGCTCTGTGGACTCCGCCAGGGCTCTGTGAACTCGGCCAGGGCTCTGTGAACTCCGCCAGGGCTCTGTGAACTCGGCCAGGGCTCTGTGGACTCGGCCAGGGCTCTGTGGACTCCGCCAGGGCTCTGTGAACTCGGCCAGGGCTCTGTGGACTCGGCCAGGGCTCTGTGGACTCGGCCAGGGCTCTGTGAACTCGGCCAGGGCTCTGTGGACTCCGCCAGGGCTCTGTGGACTCTGCCAGGGCTCTGTGAACTCGGCCAGGGCTCTGTGGACTCCGCCAGGGCTCTCTGGACTCTGCCAGGGCTCTGTGGACTCGGCCAGGGCTCTGTGGACTCCGCCAGGGCTCTGTGGACTCGGCCAGGGCTCTGTGGACTCTGCCAGGGCTCTGTGAACTCGGCCAGGGCTCTGTTGACTCGGCCAGGGCTCTGTGGACTCCGCCAGGGCTCTGTGGATGTGGCCAGGGCTCTGTGGACTCTGCCAGGGCTCTGTGGACTCTGCCAGGGCTCTGTGGACTCGGCCAGGGCTCTGTGGACTCGGCCAGGGCTCTGTGGACTCCGCCAGGGCTCTGTGAACTTGGTCAGGGCTCTGTGGACTCCGGCAGGGCTCTGTGGACTCGGCCAGGGCTCTGTGAACTCTTCCAGGGCTCTGTGGACTCAGCCAGGGCTCTGTGGACTCGGCCAGGGCTCTGTGGACTCCGCCAGGGCTCTGTGGACTCGGCCAGGGCTCTGTGGACTCGGCCAGGGCTCTGTGGACTCCGCCAGGGCTCTGTGGATGTGGCCAGGGCTCTGTGGACTCTGCCAGGGCTCTGTGGACTCGGCCAGGGCTCTGTGGACTCGGCCAGGGCTCTGTGGACTCCGCCAGGGCTCTGTGAACTCGGCCAGGGCTCTGTGGACTCCGCCAGGGCTCTGTGGACTCTGCCAGGGCTCTGTGAACTCTGCCAGGGCTCTGTGGACTCCGCCAGGGCTCTGTGGACTCCGCCAGGGCTCTGTGAACCCTGCCAGGGCTCTGTGGACTCCGCCAGGGCTCTGTGGACTCGGCCAGGGCTCTGTGGACTCCGCCAGGGCTCTGTGGACTCGGCCAGGGCTCTGTGGACTCGGCCAGGGCTCTGTGGACTCTGCCAGGGCTCTGTGAACTCTGCCAGGGCTCTGTGGACTCCGCCAGGGCTCTGTGGATGTGGCCAGGGCTCTGTGGACTCAGCCAGGGCTCTGTGGACTCAGCCAGGGCTCTGTGGACTCGGCCAGGGCTCTGTGGACTCGGCCAGGGCTCTGTGGATTTGGCCAGGGCTCTGTGGACTCGGCCAGGGCTCTGTGGACTCCGCCAGGGCTCTGTGGACTCCGCCAGGGCTCTGTGAACTCGGCCAGGGCTCTGTGGACTCCGCCAGGGCTCTGTGAACTCGGCCAGGTCTCTGTGGACTCGGCCAGGGCTCTGTGGACTCCGCCAGGGCTCTGTGGACTCGGCCAGGGCTCTGTGGACTCGGCCAGGGCTCTGTGGACTCTGCCAGGGCTCTGTGGACTCCGCCAGGGCTCTGTGAACTCGGCCAGGGCTCTGTGGACTCTGCCAGGGCTCTGTGGACTCGGCCAGGGCTCTGTGGACTCCGCCAGGGCTCTGTGGACTCGGCCAGGGCTCTGTGGACTCTGCCAGGGCTCTGTGGACTCGGCCAGGGCTCTGTGGACTCGGCCAGGGCTCTGTGGACTCGGCCAGGGCTCTGTGAACTCGGTCAGGGCTCTGTGGACTCCGCCAGGGCTCTGTGGACGTGGCCAGGGCTCTGTGGACTCCGCCAGGGCTCTGTGAACTCGGCCAGGGCTCTGTGGACTCCGCCAGGGATCTGTGGATGTGGCCAGGGCTCTGTGGACTCGGCCAGGGCTCTGTGGACTCGGCCAGGGCTCTGTGGACTCCGCCAGGGCTCTGTGGATGTGGCCAGGGCTCTGTGGACTCTGCCAGGGCTCTGTGGACTCGGCCAGGGCTCTGTGGACTCGGCCAGGGCTCTGTGGACTCGGCCAGGGCTCTGTGGACTCCGCCAGGGCTCTGTGAACTCGGCCAGGGCTCTGTGGACTCCGCCAGGGCTCTGTGGACTCCGCCAGGGCTCTGTGGACTCTGCCAGGGCTCTGTGGACTCGGCCAGGGCTCTGTGGACTCTGCCAGGGCTCTGTGGACTCGGCCAGGGCTCTGTGGACTCGGCCAGGGCTCTGTGGACTTCGCCAGGGCTCTGTGAACTCGGCCAGAGCTCTGTGGACTCCGCCAGGGCTCTGTGGACTCTGCCAGGGCTCTGTGAACCCTGCCAGGGCTCTGTGGACTCCGCCAGGGCTCTGTGGACTCCGCCAGGGCTCTGTGAACCCTGCCAGGGCTCTGTGGACTCCGCCAGGGCTCTGTGAACTCGGCCAGGGCTCTGTGGACTCGGCCAGGGCTCTGTGGACTCCGCCAGGGCTCTGTGAACTCGGCCAGGGCTCTGTGGACTCCGCCAGGGCTCTGTGAACTCGGCCAGGGCTCTGTGGACTCGGCCAGGGCTCTGTGGACTCCGCCAGGGCTCTGTGAACTCGGCCAGGGCTCTGTGGACTCGGCCAGGGCTCTGTGGACTCCGCCAGGGCTCTGTGAACTCGGCCAGGGCTCTGTGGACTCCGCCAGGGCTCTGTGGACTCTGCCAGGGCTCTGTGAACTCGGCCAGGGCTCTGTGGACTCCGCCAGGGCTCTGTGGACTCGGCCAGGGCTCTGTGGACTCTGCCAGGGCTCTGTGAACTCGGCCAGGGCTCTGTGGACTCGGCCAGGGCTCTGTGGACTCCGCCAGGGCTCTGTGGATGTGGCCAGAGCTCTGTGGACTCTGCCAGGGCTCTGTGGACTCTGCCAGGGCTCTGTGGACTCGGCCAGGGCTCTGTGGTCTCGGCCAGGGCTCTGTGGACTCGGCCAGGGCTCTGTGAACTCGGCCAGGGCTCTGTGGACTCCGCCAGGGCTCTGTGGACTCTGCCAGGGCTCTGTGGACTCGGCCAGGGCTCTGTGGATGTGGCCAGGGCTCTGTGGACTCTGCCAGGGCTCAGTGGACTCCGCCAGGGATCTGTGAACTCGACCAGGGCTCTGTGGACTCGGCCAGGGCTCTGTGGACTCCGCCAGGGCTCTGTGAACTCTGCCAGGGCTCTGTGGACTCCGCCAGGGCTCTGTGGACTCGGCCAGGGCTCTGTGGACTCGGCCAGGGCTCTGTGGACTCGGCCAGGGCTCTGTGGACTCGTCCAGGGCTCAGTGGACTCCGCCAGGGCTCTGTGAACTCGGCCAGGGCTCTGTGGACTCCGCCAGGGCTCTGTGGACGTGGCCAGGGCTCTGTGGACTCCGCCAGGGCTCTGTGAACTCGGCCAGGGCTCTGTGGACTCCGCCAGGGATCTGTGGATGTGGCCAGGGCTCTGTGGACTCGGCCAGGGCTCTGTGGACTCGGCCAGGGCTCTGTGGACTCCGCCAGGGCTCTGTGGATGTGGCCAGGGCTCTGTGGACTCTGCCAGGGCTCTGTGGACTCGGCCAGGGCTCTGTGGACTCGGCCAGGGCTGTGTGGACTCGGCCAGGGCTCTGTGGACTCCGCCAGGGCTCTGTGAACTCGGCCAGGGCTCTGTGGACTCCGCCAGGGCTCTGTGGACTCTGCCAGGGCTCTGTGAACTCGGCCAGGGCTCTGTGGACTCGGCCAGGGCTCTGTGGACTCTGCCAGGGCTCTGTGGACTCGGCCAGGGCTCTGTGGACTCGGCCAGGGCTCTGTGGACTTCGCCAGGGCTCTGTGAACTCGGCCAGAGCTCTGTGGACTCCGCCAGGGCTCTGTGGACTCTGCCAGGGCTCTGTGAACCCTGCCAGGGCTCTGTGGACTCCGCCAGGGCTCTGTGGACTTCGCCAGGGCTCTGTTAACCCTGCCAGGGCTCTGTGGACTCCGCCAGGGCTCTGTGAACTCGGCCAGGGCTCTGTGGACTCGGCCAGGGCTCTGTGGACTCCGCCAGGGCTCTGTGAACTCGGCCAGGGCTCTGTGGACTCCGCCAGGGCTCTGTGAACTCGGCCAGGGCTCTGTGGACTCGGCCAGGGCTCTGTGGACTCCGCCAGGGCTCTGAGAACTCGGCCAGGGCTCTGTGGACTCGGCCAGGGCTCTGTGGACTCCGCCAGGGCTCTGTGAACTCGGCCAGGGCTCTGTGGACTCCGCCAGGGCTCTGTGGACTCTGCCAGGGCTCTGTGAACTCTGCCAGGGCTCTGTGGACTCCGCCAGGGCTCTGTGGACTCGGCCAGCGCTCTGTGGACTCGGCCAGGGCTCTGTGGACTCGGCCAGGGCTCTGTGAACTCGGCCAGGGCTCTGTGGACTCGGCCAGGGCTCTGTGGACTCTGCCAGGGCTCTGTGAACTTGGCCAGGGCTCTGTGAACTCGGCCAGGGCTCTGTGGACTCGGCCAGGGCTCTGTGAACTTGGCCAGGGCTCTGTGGACTCGGCCAGGGCTCTGTGAACTCGGCCAGGGCTCTGTGGACTCGGCCAGGGCTCTGTGGACTCCGCCAGGGCTCTGTGAACTCGGCCAGGGCTCTGTGGACTCGGCCAGGGCTCTGTGAACTCTGCCAGGGCTCTGTGAACTCTGCCATGGCTCTGTGGACTCCGCCAGGGCTCTGTGGATGTGGCCAGGGCTCTGTGGACTCTGCCAGGGCTCTGTGGACTCGGCCAGGGCTCTGTGAACTCGGCCAGGGCTCTGTGGACTCCGCCAGGGCTCTGTGAACTCTGCCAGGGTTCTGTGAACTCGGCCAGGGCTCTGTGGACTCCGCCAGGGCTCTGTGGACTCCGCCAGGGCTCTGTGGATGTGGCCAGGGCTCTGTGGACTCCGCCAGGGCTCTGTGGACTCTGCCAGGGCTCTGTGGACTCGGCCAGGGCTCTGTGGACTCCGCCAGGGCTCTGTGGATGTGGCCAGGGCTCTGTGGACTCTGCCAGGGCTCAGTGGACTCCGCCAGGGCTCTGTGAACTCGGCCAGGGCTCTGTGGACTCGGCCAGGGCTCTGTGGACTCGGCCAGGGCTCTGTGAACTCGGCCAGGGCTCTGTGGACTCCGCCAGGGCTCTGTGGACGTGGCCAGGGCTCTGTGGACTCCGCCAGGGCTCTGTGAACTCGGCCAGGGCTCTGTGGACTCCGCCAGGGATCTGTGGATGTGGCCAGGGCTCTGTGGACTCGGCCAGGGCTCTGTGGACTCGGCCAGGGCTCTGTGGACTCCGCCAGGGCTCTGTGGATGTGGCCAGGGCTCTGTGGACTCTGCCAGGGCTCTGTGGACTCCGCCAGGGCTGTGTGGACTCGGCCAGGGCTGTGTGGACTCGGCCAGGGCTCTGTGGACTCCGCCAGGGCTCTGTGAACTCGGCCAGGGCTCTGTGGACTCCGCCAGGGCTCTGTGGACTCTGCCAGGGCTCTGTGAACTCGGCCAGGGCTCTGTGGACTCGGCCAGGGCTCTGTGGACTCTGCCAGGGCTCTGTGGACTCGGCCAGGGCTCTGTGGACTCGGCCAGGGCTCTGTGGACTTCGCCAGGGCTCTGTGAACTCGGCCAGAGCTCTGTGGACTCCGCCAGGGCTCTGTGGACTCTGCCAGGGCTCTGTGAACCCTGCCAGGGCTCTGTGGACTCCGCCAGGGCTCTGTGGACTCCGCCAGGGCTCTGTGAACCCTGCCAGGGCTCTGTGGACTCCGCCAGGGCTCTGTGAACTCGGCCAGGGCTCTGTGGACTCGGCCAGGGCTCTGTGGACTCCGCCAGGGCTCTGTGAACTCGGCCAGGGCTCTGTGGACTCCGCCAGGGCTCTGTGAACTCGGCCAGGGCTCTGTGGACTCGGCCAGGGCTCTGTGGACTCCGCCAGGGCTCTGTGAACTCGGCCAGGGCTCTGTGGACTCGGCCAGGGCTCTGTGGACTCCGCCAGGGCTCTGTGAACTCGGCCAGGGCTCTGTGGACTCCGCCAGGGCTCTGTGGACTCTGCCAGGGCTCTGTGAACTCTGCCAGGGCTCTGTGGACTCCGCCAGGGCTCTGTGGACTCGGCCAGCGCTCTGTGGACTCGGCCAGGGCTCTGTGGACTCGGCCAGGGCTCTGTGAACTCGGCCAGGGCTCTGTGGACTCGGCCAGGGCTCTGTGGACTCGGCCAGGGCTCTGTGGACTCTGCCAGGGGTCTGTGAACTTGGCCAGGGCTCTGTGAACTCGGCCAGGGCTCTGTGGACTCGGCCAGGGCTCTGTGAACTTGGCCAGGGCTCTGTGGACTCGGCCAGGGCTCTGTGAACTCGGCCAGGGCTCTGTGGACTCGGCCAGGGCTCTGTGGACTCCGCCAGGGCTCTGTGAACTCGGCCAGGGCTCTGTGGACTCGGCCAGGGCTCTGTGGACTCTGCCAGGGCTCTGTGAACTCTGCCATGGCTCTGTGGACTCCGCCAGGGCTCTGTGGATGTGGCCAGGGCTCTGTGGACTCTGCCAGGGCTCTGTGGACTCGGCCAGGGCTCTGTGAACTCGGCCAGGGCTCTGTGGACTCCGCCAGGGCTCTGTGAACTCTGCCAGGGTTCTGTGAACTCGGCCAGGGCTCTGTGGACTCCGCCAGGGCTCTGTGGACTCCGCCAGGGCTCTGTGGATGTGGCCAGGGCTCTGTGGACTCCGCCAGGGCTCTGTGGACTCTGCCAGGGCTCTGTGGACTCGGCCAGGGCTCTGTGAACTCGGTCAGGGCTCTGTGGACTCTGCCAGGGCTCTGTGGACTCCGCCAGGGCTCTGTGGACTCGGCCAGGGCTCTGTGGACTCGGCCAGGGCTCTGTGGACTCCGCCAGGGCTCTGTGAACTCGGCCAGGGCTCTGTGGACTCGGCCAGGGCTCTGTGAACTCGGCCAGGGCTCTGTGGTCTCGGCCAGGGCTCTGTGGACTCGGCCAGGGCTCTGTGGACTCCGCCAGGGCTCTGTGAACTCGGCCAGGGCTCTGTGGACTCCGCCAGGGCTCTGTGGACTCTGCCAGGGCTCTGTGGACTCGGCCAGGGCTCTGTGGATGTGGCCAGGGCTCTGTGGACTCTGCCAGGGCTCAGTGGACTCCTCCAGGGCTCTGTGAACTCGGCCAGGGCTCTGTGGACTCGGCCAGGGCTCTGTGGACTCCGCCAGGGCTCTGTGAACACTGCCAGGGCTCTGTGGACTCCGCCAGGGCTCTGTGGTCTCGGCCAGGGCTCTGTGGACTCGGCCAGGGCTCTGTGGATGTGGCCAGGGCTCTGTGGACTCTGCCAGGGCTCAGTGGACTCCGCCAGGGCTCTGTGAACTCGGCCAGGGCTCTGTGGACTCCGCCAGGGCTCTGTGGACTCGGCCAGGGCTCTGTGAACTCGGCCAGGGCTCTGTGGACTCCGCCAGGGCTCTGTGGACGTGGCCAGGGCTCTGTGGACTCTGCCAGGGCTCTGTGAACTCGGCCAGGGCTCTGTGGACTCCGCCAGGGATCTGTGGATGTGGCCAGGGCTCTGTGGACTCGGCCAGGGCTCTGTGGACTCGGCCAGGGCTCTGTGGACTCCGCCAGGGCTCTGTGGATGTGGCCAGGGCTCTGTGGACTCTGCCAGGGCTCTGTGGACTCGGCCAGGGCTCTGTGGACTCGGCCAGGGCTCTGTGGACTCGGCCAGGGCTCTGTGGACTCCGCCAGGGCTCTGTGAACTCGGCCAGGGCTCTGTGGACTCCGCCAGGGCTCTGTGGACTCTGCCAGGGCTCTGTGAACTCGGTCAGGGCTCTGTGGACTCCGCCAGGGCTCTGTGGACTCTGCCAGGGCTCTCTGAACTCGGCCAGGGCTCTGTGGACTCCGCCAGGGCTCTGTGGACTCTGCCAGGGCTCTGTGAACTCGGCCAGGGTTCTGTGGACTCGGCCAGGGCTCTGTGGACTCCGCCAGGGCTCTGTGGAAGTGGCCAGGGCTCTGTGGACTCGGCCCGGGCTCTGTGGACTCCGCCAGGGCTCTGTGAACCCTGCCAGGGCTCTGTGGACTCCGCCAGGGCTCTGTGGACTCGGCCAGGGCTCTGTGGACTCGGCCAGGGCTCTGTGGACTCCGCCAGGGCTCTGTGGACTCGGCCAGGGCTCTGTGAACTCGGCCAGGGCTCTGTGAACTCTGCCAGGGCTCTGTGGACTCCGCCAGGGCTCTGTGGATGTGGCCAGGGCTCTGTGGACTCAGCCAGGGCTCTGTGGACTCGGCCAGGGCTCTGTGGACTCGGCCAGGGCTCTGTGGATTTGGCCAGGGCTCTGTGGACTCGGCCAGGGCTCTGTGGACTCGGCCAGGGCTCTGTGGACTCCGCCAGGGCTCTGTGAACTCGGCCAGGGCTCTGTGGACTCGGCCAGGGCTCTGTGAACTCGGCCAGGGCTCTGTGAACTCGGCCAGGGCTCTGTGGACTCGGCCAGGGCTCTGTGAACTCGGCCAGGGCTCTGTGGACTCCGCCAGGGCTCTGTGGACTCCGCCAGGGCTCTGTGGACTCCGCCAGGGCTCTGTGGACTCCGCCAGGGCTCTGTGGACTCTGCCAGGGCTCTGTGGACTCGGCCAGGGCTCTGTGAACTCGGTCAGGGCTCTGTGGACTTGGCCAGGGCTCTGTGAACTCGGCCAGGGCTCTGTGGAATCTGCCAGGGCTCTGTGAACTCGGCCAGGGCTCTGTGGACTCTGCCAGGGCTCTGTGGACTCGGCCAGGGCTCTGTGGACTCGGCCAGGGCTCTGTGGACTCGGCCAGGGCTCTGTGGACTCCGCCAGGGCTCTGTGAACTCGGCCAGGGCTCTGTGGACTCGGCCAGGGCTCTGTGAACTCGGCCAGGGCTCTGTGGTCTCGGCCAGGGCTCTGTGGACTCGGCCAGGGCTCTGTGGACTCCGCCAGGGCTCTGTGAACTCGGCCAGGGCTCTGTGGACTCCGCCAGGGCTCTGTGGACTCTGCCAGGGCTCTGTGGACTCGGCCAGGGCTCTGTGGATGTGGCCAGGGCTCTGTGGACTCTGCCAGGGCTCAGTGGACTCCTCCAGGGCTCTGTGAACTCGGCCAGGGCTCTGTGGACTCGGCCAGGGCTCTGTGGACTCCGCCAGGGCTCTGTGAACCCTGCCAGGGCTCTGTGGACTCCGCCAGGGCTCTGTGGACTCGGCCAGGGCTCTGTGGACTCGGCCAGGGCTCTGTGGATGTGGCCAGGGCTCTGTGGACTCTGCCAGGGCTCAGTGGACTCCGCCAGGGCTCTGTGAACTCGGCCAGGGCTCTGTGGACTCCGCCAGGGCTCTGTGGACTCGGCCAGGGCTCTGTGAACTCGGCCAGGGCTCTGTGGACTCCGCCAGGGCTCTGTGGACGTGGCCAGGGCTCTGTGGACTCTGCCAGGGCTCTGTGAACTCGGCCAGGGCTCTGTGGACTCCGCCAGGGATCTGTGGATGTGGCCAGGGCTCTGTGGACTCGGCCAGGGCTCTGTGGACTCGGCCAGGGCTCTGTGGACTCCGCCAGGGCTCTGTGGATGTGGCCAGGGCTCTGTGGACTCTGCCACGGCTCTGTGGACTCGGCCAGGGCTCTGTGGACTCGGCCAGGGCTCTGTGGACTCGGCCAGGGCTCTGTGGACTCCGCCAGGGCTCTGTGAACTCGGCCAGGGCTCTGTGGACTCTGCCAGGGCTCTGTGAACTCGGCCAGGGCTCTGTGGACTCGGCCAGGGCTCTGTGAACTCGGCCAGGGCTCTGTGGACTCCGCCAGGGCTCTGTGGACTCTGCCAGGGCTCTGTGGACTCTGCCAGGGCTCTGTGGACTCGGCCAGGGCTCTGTGGACTCCGCCAGGGCTCTCTGGACTCGGCCAGGGCTCTGTGGACTCTGCCAGGGCTCTGTGAACTCGGCCAGGGCTCTGTTGACTCGGCCAGGGCTCTGTGGACTCCGCCAGGGCTCTGTGGATGTGGCCAGGGCTCTGTGGACTCTTCCAGGGCTCTGTGGACTCTGCCAGGGCTCTGTGGACTCGGCCAGGGCTCTGTGGACTCGGCCAGGGCTCTGTGGACTCCGCCAGGGCTCTGTGGACTCTGCCAGGGCTCTGTGAACTCGGCCAGAGCTCTGTGGACTCCACCAGGGCTCTGTGGACTCTGCCAGGGCTCTGTGAACCCTGCCAGGGCTCTGTGGATTCCGCCAGGGCTCTGTGGACTCCGCCAGGGCTCTGTGAACTCTGCCAGGGCTCTGTGGACTCGGCCAGGGCTCTGTGAACTCGGCCAGGGCTCTGTGGACTCGGCCAGGGCTCTGTGAACTCTGCCAGGGCTCTGTGGACTCCGCCAGGGCTCTGTGAACTCGGCCAGGGCTCTGTGGACTCGGCCAGGGCTCTGTGGACTCCGCCAGGGCTCTGTGAACTCGGCCAGGGCTCTGTGGACTCGGCCAGGGCTCTGTGAACTCGGCCAGGGCTCTGTGGACTCGGCCAGGGCTCTGTGGATATGGCCAGGGCTCTGTGGACTCGGCCAGGGCTCTGTGGACTCCGCCAGGGCTCTCTGGACTCGGCCAGGGCTCTGTGGACTCTGCCAGGGCTCTGTGAACTCCGCCAGGGCTCTGTGGACTCGGCCAGGGCTCTGTGGACTCGGCCAGGGCTCTGTGGATGTGGCCAGGGCTCTGTGGACTCTTCCAGGGCTCTGTGGACTCTGCCAGGGCTCTGTGGACTCGGCCAGGGCTCTGTGGACTCGGCCAGGGCTCTGTGGACTCCGCCAGGGCTCTGTGGACTCTGCCAGGGCTCTGTGGACTCGGCCAGGGCTCTGTGAACTCGGCCAGGGCTCTGTGAACTCTGCCAGGGCTCTGTGAACTCGGCCAGGGCTCTGTGGACTCGGCCAGGGCTCTGTGGATATGGCCAGGGCTCTGTGGACTCCGCCAGGGCTCTCTGGACTCGGCCAGGGCTCTGTGGACTCTGCCAGGGCTCTGTGAACTCGGCCAGGGCTCTGTTGAATCGGCCAGGGCTCTGTGGACTCCGCCAGGGCTCTGTGGATGTGGCCAGGGCTCTGTGGACTCTTCCAGGGCTCTGTGGACTCTGCCAGGGCTCTGTGGACTCGGCCAGGGCTCTGTGGACTCGGCCAGGGCTCTGTGGACTCCGCCAGGGCTCTGTGAACTTGGTCAGGGCTTTGTGGACTCCGCCAGGGCTCTGTGGACTCGGCCAGGGCTCTGTGAACTCGGCCAGGGCTCTGTGGACTCCGCCAGGGCTCTGTGGACTCTGCCAGGGCTCTGTGAACTCGGCCAGGGCTCTGTGGACTCGGCCAGGGCTCTGTGGACTCCGCCAGGGCTCTGTGGAAGTGGCCAGGGCTCTGTGAACTCGGCCAGGGCTCTGTGGACTCCGCCAGGGCTCTGTGAACTCGGCCAGGGCTCTGTGGACTCCGCCAGGGCTCTGTGAACTCGGCCAGGGCTCTGTGGACTCGGCCAGGGCTCTGTGGACTCCGCCAGGGCTCTGTGAACCCTGCCAGGGCTCTGTGGACTCCGCCAGGGCTCTGTGGACTCGGCCAGGGCTCTGTGGACTCCGCCAGGGCTCTGTGGACTCGGCCAGGGCTCTGTGGACTCGGCCAGGGCTCTGTGAACTCTGCCAGGGCTCTGTGGACTCCGCCAGGGATCTGTGGATGTGGCCAGGGCTCTGTGGACTCGGCCAGGGCTCTGTGGACTCGGCCAGGGCTCTGTGGATTTGGCCAGGGCTCTGTGGACTCGGCCAGGGCTCTGTGGAATCGGCCAGGGCTCTGTGGACTCCGCCAGGGCTCTGTGGACTCCGCCAGGGCTCTGTGGACTCTGCCAGGGCTCTGTGAACTCGGCCAGGGCTCTGTGGACTCGGCCAGGGCTCTGTGGACTCGGCCAGGGCTCTGTGGACTCCGCCAGGGCTCTGTGAACCCTGCCAGGGCTCTGTGGACTCCGCCAGGGCTCTGTGGACTCGGCCAGGGCTCTGTGGACACGGCCAGGGCTCTGTGGACTCTGCCAGGGCTCTGTGGACTCCTCCAGGGCTCTGTGAACTCGGCCAGGGCTCTGTGGACTCTGCCAGGGCTCTGTGGACTCGGCCAGGGCTCTGTGGACTCCGCCAGGGCTCTTTGGACTCGGCCAGGGCTCTGTGGACTCTGCCAGGGCTCTGTGGACTCGGCCAGGGCTCTGTGGACTCCGCCAGGGCTCTGTGAACTCGGCCAGGGCTCTGTGAACTCGGTCAGGGCTCTGTGGACTCGGCCAGGGCTCTGTGGACTCTGCCAGGGCTCTGTGAACTCTGCCAGGGCTCTGTGGACTCGGCCAGGGCTCTGTGGACTCCGCCAGGGCTCTGTGGACTCGGCCAGGGCTCTGTGGACTCTGCCAGGGCTCTGTGGACTCGGCCAGGGCTCTGTGGATGTGGCCAGGGCTCTGTGGACTCTTCCAGGGCTCTGTGGACTCTGCCAGGGCTCTGTGGACTCGGCCAGGGCTCTGTGGACTCGGCCAGGGCTCTGTGGACTCCGCCAGGGCTCTGTGAACTCGGCCAGGGCTCTGTGGACTCCGCCAGGGCTCTGTGGACTCTGCCAGGGCTCTGTGAACTCGGCCAGGGCTCTGTGGACTCCGCCAGGGCTCTGTGGACTCTGCCAGGGCTCTGTGAACTCGGCCAGGGCTCTGTGAACTCGGCCAGGGCTCTGTGGACTCGGCCAGGGCTCTGTGGACTCGGCCAGGGCTCTGTGGATATGGCCAGGGCTCTGTGGACTCTGCCAGGGCTCAGTGGACTCCGCCAGGGCTCTGTGGACTCGGCCAGGGCTCTGTGGACTCCGCCAGGGCTCTGTGGACTCGGCCAGGGCTCTGTGAACTCGGCCAGGGCTCTGTGGACTCGGCCAGGGCTCTGTGGACTCGGCCAGGGCTCTGTGGACTCCGCCAGGGCTCTGTGGATGTGGCCAGGGCTCTGTGGACTCCGCCAGGGCTCTGTGGACTCTGCCAGGGCTCTGTGGACGTGGCCAGGGCTCTGTGAACTCGGCCAGGGCTCTGTGGACTCCGCCAGGGCTCTGTGGATGTGGCCAGGGCTCTGTGGACTCGGCCAGGGCTCTGTGGACTCCGCCAGGGCTCTGTGGATGTGGCCAGGGCTCTGTGGACTCTGCCAGGGCTCTGTGGACTCGGCCAGGGCTCTGTGGACACCGCCAGGGCTCTGTGAACTCGGCCAGGGCTCTGTGGACTCGGCCAGGGCTCTGTGGACTCTGCCAGGGCTCTGTGAACTCGGCCAGGGCTCTGTGAACTCGGCCAGGGCTCTGTGAACTCGGCCAGGGCTCTGTGGACTCCGCCAGGGCTCTGTGGACTCTGCCAGGGCTCTGTGGACTCGGCCAGGGCTCTGTGGACTCGGCCAGGGCTCTGTGGACTCCGCCAGGGCTCTGTGGAAGTGGCCAGGGCTCTGTGAACTCGGCCAGGGCTCTGTGGACTCGGCCAGGGCTCTGTGGACTCGGCCAGGGCTCTGTGGACTCCGCCAGGGCTCTGTGAACTCGGCCAGGGCTCTGTGGACTCGGCCAGGGCTCTGTGGACTCTGCCAGGGCTCTGTGGACTCCGCCAGGGCTCTGTGAACCCTGCCAGGGCTCTGTGGACTCCGCCAGGGCTCTGTGAACTCGGCCAGGGCTCTGTGGACTCGGCCAGGGCTCTGTGGACTCCGCCAGGGCTCTGTGGACTCCGCCAGGGCTCTGTGAACTCGGCCAGGGCTCTGTGGACTCGGCCAGGGCTCTGTGGACTCGGCCAGGGCTCTGTGGATGTGGCCAGGGCTCTGTGGACTCTGCCAGGTCTCAGTGGACTCCGCCAGGGCTCTGTGAACTCGGCCAGGGCTCTGTGGACTCCGCCAGGGCTCTGTGGACTCGGCCAGGGCTCTGTGAACTCGGCCAGGGCTCTGTGGACTCCGCCAGGGCTCTGTGAACTCTGCCAGGGCTCTGTGAACTCGGCCAGGGCTCTGTGGACTCGGCCAGGGCTCTGTGGACTCCGCCAGGGCTCTGTGGATGTGGCCAGGGCTCTGTGGACTCCGCCAGGGCTCTGTGGACGTGGCCAGGGCTCTGTGGACGTGGCCAGGGCTCTGTGAACTCGGCCAGGGCTCTGTGGACTCCGCCAGGGCTCTGTGGACTCTGCCAGGGCTCTGTGGACTCGGCCAGGGCTCTGTGGACTCCGCCAGGGCTCTGTGGATGTGGCCAGGGCTCTGTGGACTCTGCCAGGGCTCTGTGGACTCGGCCAGGGCTCTGTGGACTCCGCCAGGGCTCTGTGGACTCTGCCAGGGCTCTGTGAACTCGGCCAGGGCTCTGTGGACTCGGCCAGGGCTCTGTGGA
>JAZGTQ010000061.1:0-17747 GCA_037953605.1 Necrosyrtes monachus | reverse complement strand
AAAAATCCGGGCTCCTTCTCCCACAAGGAAGGTGCTAAGCCTGAAAACTCTTGCTGGTCTGCACCTTCCCTTGGCAGCCTATTCACAGCAAAACAGCCCTGCGGATCTGTGCTTTCCCACAGACGCTACAGCTCATGATGCTTTTCCTCTGCAGAGCCCCTTTCGGAAAAGGCAAATATCCGGCTCCTTCTCCCACAAGGAAGGTGCTAGCCCTGAAAGCTCTTGCTGGTCTGCACCTTCCCTTGGCAGCCTATTCACAGCACAACAGCCCTGCGAATCTGTGCTTTCCCACAGACGATACAGCTCCTGCTTGTTTTTCTCTGCAGAGCCCTTCTCCGATATGGTAAAAATCCTGCTCCTTCTCCCACAAGGATGGTACTAAGCCTGAAAACTCTTGCTGGTCTGCACCTTCCCTTGGCAGCCTATTCACAGCACAACAGCCCTGCGGATCTGTGCTTTCCCACAGACGATACAGCTCATGCTGCTTTTCCTCTGCAGAGCCCCTCTACGAGATGGCAAAAATCCGGCTCCTTCTCCCACAAGGAAGGTGCTAGCCCTGAAAGCTCTTGCTGGTCTGCACCTTCCCTTGGCAGCCTATTCACAGCACAACAGCCCTGCGGATCTGTGCTTTCCCACAGAGATACAGCTCCTGCTTGTTTTCCTCTGCAGAGCCCTTCTCCGATATGGTAAAAATCCGGCTCCTTCTCCCACAAGGAAGGTGCTAGCCCTGAAAGCTCTTGCTGGTCTGCACCTTCCCTTGGCAGCCTATTCACAGCACAACAGCCCTGCGGATCTGTGCTTTCCCACAGACGATACAGCTCCTGCTGGTTTTCCTCTGCAGAGCCCCTCTCCGATAAGGCAAAAATCCGGCTCCTTCTCCCACAAGGAAGGTGCTAGCCCTGAAAGCTCTTGCTGGTCTGCACCTTCCCTTGGCAGCCTATTCACAGCACAACAGCCCTGCGGATCTGTGCTTTCCCACAGAAGATACAGCTCCTGCTTCTTTTTCTCTGCAGAGCCCTTCTCCGATATGGTAAAAATCCAGCTCCTTCTCCCACAAGGAAGGTGCTAAGCCTGAAAACTCTTGCTGGTCTGCACCTTCCCTTGGCAGCCTATTCACAGCAAAACAGCCCTGCGGATCTGTGCTTTCCCACAGACGATACAGCTCATGCTGCTTTTCCTCTGCAGAGCCCCTTTCGGAAAAGGCAAAAATCCGGCTCCTTCTCCCACAAGGAAGGTGCTAGCCCTGAAAGCTCTTGCTGGTCTGCACCTTCCCTTGGCAGCCTATTCACAGCAAAACAGCCCTGCGGATCTGTGCTTTCCCACAGACGATACAGCTCATGCTGCTTTTCCTCTGCAGAGCCCCTCTCCGATACGGCAAAAATCCGGCTCCTTCTCCCACAAGGAAGGTGCTAGCCCTGAAAGCTCTTGCTGGTCTGCACCTTCCCTTGGCAGCCTATTCACAGCAAAACAGCCCTGCGGATCTGTGCTTTCCCACAGACGATACAGCTCCTGCTTGTTTTTCTCTGCAGAGCCCTTCTCCGATATGGTAAAAATCCGGCTCCTTCTCCCACAAGGATGGTACTAAGCCTGAAAACTCTTGCTGGTCTGCACCTTCCCTTGGCAGCCTATTCACAGCACAACAGCCCTGCGGATCTGTGCTTTCCCACAGACGATACAGCTCATGCTGCTTTTCCTCTGCAGAGCCCCTCTCCGATATGGTAAAAATCCGGCTCCTTCTCCCACAAGGAAGGTGCTAAGCCTGAAAACTCTTGCTGGTCTGCACCTTCCCTTGGCAGCCTATTCACAGCACAACAGCCCTGCGGATCTGTGCTTTCCCACAGACGATACAGCTCATGCTGCTTTTCCTGTGCAGAGCCCCTCTCCGATATGGCAAAAATCCGGCTCCTTCTCCCACAAGGAAGGTGCTAAGCCTGAAAACTCTTGCTGGTCTGCACCTTCCCTTGGCAGCCTATTCACAGCAAAACAGCCCTGCGGATCTGTGCTTTCCCACAGACGATACAGCTCATGCTGCTTTTCCTCTGCAGAGCCCCTCTCCGATAAGGCAAAAATCCGGCTCCTTCTCCCACAAGGAAGGTGCTAACCCTGAAAACTCTTGCTGGTCTGCACCTTCCCTTGGCAGCCTATTCACAGCACAACAGCCCTGCGGATCTGTGCTTTCCCACAGACGATACAGCTCCTGCTTGTTTTCCTCTGCAGAGCCCCTCTCCGATATGGTAAAAATCCGGCTCCTTCTCCCACAAGGAAGGTGCTAAGCCTGAAAACTCTTGCTGGTCTGCACCTTCCCTTGGCAGCCTATTCACAGCAAAACAGCCCTGCTGATCTGTGCTTTCCCACAGACGATACAGCTCATGCTGCTTTTCCTCTGCAGAGCCCCTCTACGATATGGTAAAAATCCGGCTCCTTCTCCCACAAGGAAGGTGCTAAGCCTGAAAGCTCTTGCTGGTCTGCACCTTCCCTTGGCAGCCTATTCACAGCAAAACAGCCCTGCTGATCTGTGCTTTCCCACAGACGATACAGCTCCTGCTTGTTTTTCTCTGCAGAGCCCTTCTCCGATATGGTAAAAATCCTGCTCCTTCTCCCACAAGGATGGTACTAAGCCTGAAAACTCTTGCTGGTCTGCACCTTCCCTTGGCAGCCTATTCACAGCAAAACAGCCCTGCGGATCTGTGCTTTCCCACAGACGCTACAGCTCATGCTGCTTTTCCTGTGCAGAGCCCCTCTCCGATAAGGCAAAAATCCGGCTCCTTCTCCCACAAGGAAGGTGCTAAGCCTGAAAACTCTTGCTGGTCTGCACCTTCCCTTGGCAGCCTATTCACAGCAAAACAGCCCTGCGGATCTGTGCTTTCCCACAGACGCTACAGCTCATGCTGCTTTTCCTGTGCAGAGCCCCTCTCCGATAAGGCAAAAATCCGGCTCCTTCTCCCACAAGGAAGGTGCTAAGCCTGAAAACTCTTGCTGGTCTGCACCTTCCCTTGGCAGCCTATTCACAGCAAAACAGCCCTGTGGATCTGTGCTTTCCCACAGACGATACAGCTCATGATGCTTTTCCTCTGCAGAGCCCCTTTCGGAAAAGGCAAATATCCGGCTCCTTCTCCCACAAGGAAGGTGCTAGCCCTGAAAGCTCTTGCTGGTCTGCACCTTCCCTTGGCAGCCTATTCACAGCACAACAGCCCTGCGGATCTGTGCTTTCCCACAGACGATACAGCTCCTGCTTGTTTTTCTCTGCAGAGCCCTTCTCCGATATGGTAAAAATCCTGCTCCTTCTCCCACAAGGATGGTACTAAGCCTGAAAACTCTTGCTGGTCTGCACCTTCCCTTGGCAGCCTATTCACAGCACAACAGCCCTGCGGATCTGTGCTTTCCCACAGACGATACAGCTCATGATGCTTTTCCTGTGCAGAGCCCCTTTTCGAAAAGGGAAACGTCGGGCTTCTTCTCCCACAAGGAAGGTGCTAAGCCTGAAAGCTCTTGCTGGTCTGCACCTTCCCTTGGCAGCCTATTCACAGCAAAACAGCCCTGCGGATCTGTGCTTTCCCACAGACGATACAGCTCATGCTGCTTTTCCTCTGCAGAGCCCCTCTACGATATGACAAAAATCCGGCTCCTTCTCCCACAAGGAAGGTGCTAGCCCTGAAAGCTCTTGCTGGTCTGCACCTTCCCTTGGCAGCCTATTCACAGCACAACAGCCCTGCGGATCTGTGCTTTCCCACAGACGATACAGCTCCTGCTTGTTTTTCTCTGCAGAGCCCTTCTCCGATATGGTAAAAATCCGGCTCCTTCTCCCACAAGGAAGGTGCTAGCCCTGAAAGCTCTTGCTGGTCTGCACCTTCCCTTGGCAGCCTATTCACAGCACAACAGCCCTGCGGATCTGTGCTTTCCCACAGACGATACAGCTCCTGCTTGTTTTTCTCTGCAGAGCCCTTCTCCGATATGGTAAAAATCCGGCTCCTTCTCCCACAAGGAAGGTGCTAAGCCTGAAAACTCTTGCTGGTCTGCACCTTCCCTTGGCAGCCTATTCACAGCAAAACAGCCCTGCGGATCTGTGCTTTCCCACAGAAGATACAGCTCATGATGCTTTTCCTGTGCAGAGCCCCTCTCCGATAAGGCAAAAATCCGGCTCCTTCTCCCACAAGGAAGGTGCTAAGCCTGAAAGCTCTTGCTGGTCTGCACCTTCCCTTGGCAGCCTATTCACAGCACAACAGCCCTGCGGATCTGTGCTTTCCCACAGACGATACAGCTCATGATGCTTTTCCTCTGCAGAGCCCCTTTCGGAAAAGGCAAACATCCGGCTCCTTCTCCCACAAGGAAGGTGCTAGCCCTGAAAGCTCTTGCTGGTCTGCACCTTCCCTTGGCAGCCTATTCACAGCAAAACAGCCCTGCTGATCTGTGCTTTCCCACAGACGATACAGCTCCTGCTTGTTTTTCTCTGCAGAGCCCTTCTCCGATATGGTAAAAATCCTGCTCCTTCTCCCACAAGGATGGTACTAAGCCTGAAAACTCTTGCTGGTCTGCACCTTCCCTTGGCAGCCTATTCACAGCACAACAGCCCTGCGGATCTGTGCTTTCCCACAGACGATACAGCTCATGCTGCTTTTCCTCTGCAGAGCCCCTCTACGATATGGCAAAAATCCGGCTCCTTCTCCCACAAGGAAGGTGCTAGCCCTGAAAACTCTTGCTGGTCTGCACCTTCCCTTGGCAGCCTATTCACAGCACAACAGCCCTGCGGATCTGTGCTTTCCCAAAGACGATACAGCTCCTGCTTGTTTTTCTCTGCAGAGCCCTTCTCCGATATGGTAAAAATCCGGCTCCTTCTCCCACAAGGAAGGTGCTAAGCCTGAAAACTCTTGCTGGTCTGCACCTTCCCTTGGCAGCCTATTCACAGCAAAACAGCCCTGCGGATCTGTGCTTTCCCACAGAAGATACAGCTCATGCTGCTTTTCCTGTGCAGAGCCCCTCTCCGATAAGGCAAAAATCCGGCTACTTCTCCCACAAGGAAGGTGCTAGCCCTGAAAGCTCTTGCTGGTCTGCACCTTCCCTTGGCAGCCTATTCACAGCAAAACAGCCCTGCGGATCTGTGCTTTCCCACAGACGATACAGCTCCTGCTTGTTTTCCTCTGCAGAGCCCCTCTACGATATGGTAAAAATCCGGCTCCTTCTCCCACAAGGAAGGTGCTAAGCCTGAAAACTCTTGCTGGTCTGCACCTTCCCTTGGCAGCCTATTCACAGCACAACAGCCCTGCGGATCTGTGCTTTCCCACAGAAGATACAGCTCATGCTGCTTTTCCTGTGCAGAGCCCCTCTCCGATAAGGCAAAAATCCGGCTACTTCTCCCACAAGGAAGGTGCTAGCCCTGAAAGCTCTTGCTGGTCTGCACCTTCCCTTGGCAGCCTATTCACAGCAAAACAGCCCTGCGGATCTGTGCTTTCCCACAGACGCTACAGCTCATGATGCTTTTCCTGTGCAGAGCCCCTTTCGGAAAAGGCAAATATCCGGCTCCTTCTCCCACAAGGAAGGTGCTAGCCCTGAAAGCTCTTGCTGGTCTGCACCTTCCCTTGGCAGCCTATTCACAGCAAAACAGCCCTGCTGATCTGTGCTTTCCCACAGACGATACAGCTCCTGCTTGTTTTTCTCTGCAGAGCCCTTCTCCGATATGGTAAAAATCCTGCTCCTTCTCCCACAAGGATGGTACTAAGCCTGAAAACTCTTGCTGGTCTGCACCTTCCCTTGGCAGCCTATTCACAGCACAACAGCCCTGCGGATCTGTGCTTTCCCACAGACGATACAGCTCATGCTGCTTTTCCTCTGCAGAGCCCCTCTACGATATGGCAAAAATCCGGCTCCTTCTCCCACAAGGAAGGTGCTAGCCCTGAAAGCTCTTGCTGGTCTGCACCTTCCCTTGGCAGCCTATTCACAGCACAACAGCCCTGCGGATCTGTGCTTTCCCACAGACGATACAGCTCCTGCTTGTTTTTCTCTGCAGAGCCCTTCTCCGATATGGTAAAAATCCGGCTCCTTCTCCCACAAGGAAGGTGCTAAGCCTGAAAACTCTTGCTGGTCTGCACCTTCCCTTGGCAGCCTATTCACAGCAAAACAGCCCTGTGGATCTGTGCTTTCCCACAGACGATACAGCTCATGATGCTTTTCCTCTGCAGAGCCCCTTTCGGAAAAGGCAAATATCCGGCTCCTTCTCCCACAAGGATGGTACTAAGCCTGAAAACTCTTGCTGGTCTGCACCTTCCCTTGGCAGCCTATTCACAGCACAACAGCCCTGCGGATCTGTGCTTTCCCACAGAAGATACAGCTCATGATGCTTTTCCTCTGCAGAGCCCCTCTCCGATAAGGCAAAAATCCGGCTACTTCTCCCACAAGGAAGGTGCTAGCCCTGAAAGCTCTTGCTGGTCTGCACCTTCCCTTGGCAGCCTATTCACAGCAAAACAGCCCTGCTGATTTGTGCTTTCCCACAGACGATACAGCTCCTGCTTGTTTTTCTCTGCAGAGCCCTTCTCCGATATGGTAAAAATCCGGCTCCTTCTCCCACAAGGATGGTACTAAGCCTGAAAACTCTTGCTGGTCTGCACCTTCCCTTGGCAGCCTATTCACAGCAAAACAGCCCTGCGGATCTGTGCTTTCCCACAGACGCTACAGCTCATGCTGCTTTTCCTGTGCAGAGCCCTTCTCCGATATGGTAAAAATCCGGCTCCTTCTCCCACAAGGAAGGTGCTAAGCCTGAAAGCTCTTGCTGGTCTGCACCTTCCCTTGGCAGCCTATTCACAGCACAACAGCCCTGCGGATCTGTGCTTTCCCACAGACGATACAGCTCATGATGCTTTTCCTCTGCAGAGCCCCTTTCGGAAAAGGCAAACATCCGGCTCCTTCTCCCACAAGGAAGGTGCTAGCCCTGAAAGCTCTTGCTGGTCTGCACCTTCCCTTGGCAGCCTATTCACAGCAAAACAGCCCTGCTGATCTGTGCTTTCCCACAGACGATACAGCTCCTGCTTGTTTTTCTCTGCAGAGCCCTTCTCCGATATGGTAAAAATCCTGCTCCTTCTCCCACAAGGATGGTACTAAGCCTGAAAACTCTTGCTGGTCTGCACCTTCCCTTGGCAGCCTATTCACAGCACAACAGCCCTGCGGATCTGTGCTTTCCCACAGACGATACAGCTCATGCTGCTTTTCCTCTGCAGAGCCCCTCTACGATATGGCAAAAATCCGGCTCCTTCTCCCACAAGGAAGGTGCTAGCCCTGAAAACTCTTGCTGGTCTGCACCTTCCCTTGGCAGCCTATTCACAGCACAACAGCCCTGCGGATCTGTGCTTTCCCAAAGACGATACAGCTCCTGCTTGTTTTTCTCTGCAGAGCCCTTCTCCGATATGGTAAAAATCCGGCTCCTTCTCCCACAAGGAAGGTGCTAAGCCTGAAAACTCTTGCTGGTCTGCACCTTCCCTTGGCAGCCTATTCACAGCAAAACAGCCCTGCGGATCTGTGCTTTCCCACAGAAGATACAGCTCATGCTGCTTTTCCTGTGCAGAGCCCCTCTCCGATAAGGCAAAAATCCGGCTACTTCTCCCACAAGGAAGGTGCTAGCCCTGAAAGCTCTTGCTGGTCTGCACCTTCCCTTGGCAGCCTATTCACAGCAAAACAGCCCTGCTGATCTGTGCTTTCCCACAGACGATACAGCTCCTGCTTGTTTTCCTCTGCAGAGCCCCTCTACGATATGGTAAAAATCCGGCTCCTTCTCCCACAAGGAAGGTGCTAAGCCTGAAAACTCTTGCTGGTCTGCACCTTCCCTTGGCAGCCTATTCACAGCACAACAGCCCTGCGGATCTGTGCTTTCCCACAGAAGATACAGCTCATGCTGCTTTTCCTGTGCAGAGCCCCTCTCCGATAAGGCAAAAATCCGGCTACTTCTCCCACAAGGAAGGTGCTAGCCCTGAAAGCTCTTGCTGGTCTGCACCTTCCCTTGGCAGCCTATTCACAGCAAAACAGCCCTGCGGATCTGTGCTTTCCCACAGACGCTACAGCTCATGATGCTTTTCCTGTGCAGAGCCCCTTTCGGAAAAGGCAAATATCCGGCTCCTTCTCCCACAAGGAAGGTGCTAGCCCTGAAAGCTCTTGGTGGTCTGCACCTTCCCTTGGCAGCCTATTCACAGCAAAACAGCCCTGCTGATCTGTGCTTTCCCACAGACGATACAGCTCCTGCTTGTTTTTCTCTGCAGAGCCCTTCTCCGATATGGTAAAAATCCTGCTCCTTCTCCCACAAGGATGGTACTAAGCCTGAAAACTCTTGCTGGTCTGCACCTTCCCTTGGCAGCCTATTCACAGCAAAACAGCCCTGCGGATCTGTGCTTTCCCACAGACGCTACAGCTCATGCTGCTTTTCCTGTGCAGAGCCCCTCTCCGATAAGGCAAAAATCCGGCTCCTTCTCCCACAAGGAAGGTGCTAAGCCTGAAAGCGCTTGCTGGTCTGCACCTTCCCTTGGCAGCCTATTCACAGCACAACAGCCCTGCGGATCTGTGCTTTCCCACAGAAGATACAGCTCCTGCTTGTTTTTCTCTGCAGAGCCCTTCTCCGATATGGTAAAAATCCGGCTCCTTCTCCCACAAGGAAGGTGCTAAGCCTGAAAACTCTTGCTGGTCTGCACCTTCCCTTGGCAGCCTATTCACAGCACAACAGCCCTGCGGATCTGTGCTTTCCCACAGAAGATACAGCTCATGGTGCTTTTCCTGTGCAGAGCCCCTCTCCGATAAGGCAAAAATCCGGCTCCTTCTCCCACAAGGAAGGTGCTAAGACTGAAAGCTCTTGCTGGTCTGCACCTTCCCTTGGCAGCCTATTCACAGCACAACAGCCCTGCGGATCTGTGCTTTCCCACAGACGATACAGCTCATGATGCTTTTCCTGTGCAGAGCCCCTTTTCGAAAAGGGAAACGTCCGGCTCCTTCTCCCACAAGGAAGGTGCTAAGACTGAAAGCTCTTGCTGGTCTGCACCTTCCCTTGGCAGCCTATTCACAGCACAACAGCCCTGCGGATCTGTGCTTTCCCACAGACGATACAGCTCATGATGCTTTTCCTGTGCAGAGCCCCTTTTCGAAAAGGAAAACGTCCGGCTCCTTCTCCCACAAGGAAGGTGCTAGCCCTGAAAGCTCTTGCTGGTCTGCACCTTCCCTTGGCAGCCTATTCACAGCAAAACAGCCCTGCTGATCTGTGCTTTCCCACAGACGATACAGCTCCTGCTTGTTTTCCTCTGCAGAGCCCCTCTACGATATGGCAAAAATCCGGCTCCTTCTCCCACAAGGAAGGTGCTAAGCCTGAAAACTCTTGCTGGTCTGCACCTTCCCTTGGCAGCCTATTCACAGCAAAACAGCCCTGCGGATCTGTGCTTTCCCACAGACGCTACAGCTCATGATGCTTTTCCTCTGCAGAGCCCCTTTCGGAAAAGGCAAAAATCCGGCTCCTTCTCCCACAAGGAAGGTGCTAGCCCTGAAAGCTCTTGCTGGTCTGCACCTTCCCCGTGCAGCCTATTCACAGCACAACAGCCCTGCGGATCTGTGCTTTCCCACAGAAGATACAGCTCCTGCTTGTTTTTCTCTGCAGAGCCCTTCTCCGATATGGTAAACATCGTGCTCCTTCTCCCACAAGGATGGTACTAAGCCTGAAAACTCTTGCTGGTCTGCACCTTCCCTTGGCAGCCTATTCACAGCAAAACAGCCCTGCGGATCTGTGCTTTCCCACAGACGCTACAGCTCATGATGCTTTTCCTCTGCAGAGCCCCTCTCCGATAAGGCAAAAATCCGGCTCCTTCTCCCACAAGGAAGGTGCTAAGCCTGAAAGCTCTTGCTGGTCTGCACCTTCCCTTGGCAGCCTATTCACAGCACAACAGCCCTGCGGATCTGTGCTTTCCCACAGACGATACAGCTCCTGCTTGTTTTTCTCTGCAGAGCCCTTCTCCGATATGGTAAAAATCCGGCTCCTTCTCCCACAAGGAAGGTGCTAAGCCTGAAAGCTCTTGCTGGTCTGCACCTTCCCTTGGCAGCCTATTCACAGCAAAACAGCCCTGCGGATCTGTGCTTTCCCACAGACGCTACAGCTCATGATGCTTTTCCTGTGCAGAGCCCCTTTTCGAAAAGGGAAACGTCCGGCTCCTTCTCCCACAAGGAAGGTGCTAAGCCTGAAAGCTCTTGCTGGTCTGCACCTTCCCTTGGCAGCCTATTCACAGCACAACAGCCCTGCGGATCTGTGCTTTCCCACAGAAGATACATCTCCTGCTTGTTTTTCTCTGCAAAGCCCTTCTCCGATATGGTAAAAATCCGGCTCCTTCTCCCACAAGGAGAGGTGCTTAGCCTGAAAGCTCTTGCCTGTCTGCACCTTCCCTTGGCAGCCTATTCACAGCACAACAGCCCTGCGGATCTGTGCTTTCCCACAGAAGATACATCTCCTGCTTATTTTTCTCTGCTTATTTTTCTCTGCAGAGCCCCTTTCGGAAAAGGCAAAAATCCGGCTCCTTCTCCCACAAGGAAGGTGCTAAGCCTGAAAGCTCTTGCTGGTCTGCACCTTCCCCGTGCAGCCTATTCACAGCACAACAGCCCTGCGGATCTGTGCTTTCCCACAGAAGATACAGCTCATGATGCTTTTCCTGTGCAGAGCCCCTCTACGATAAGGCAAAAATCCGGCTTCTTCTCCCACAAGGAAGGTGCTAGCCCTGAAAGCGCTTGCTGGTCTGCACCTTCCCTTGGCAGCCTATTCACAGCACAACAGCCCTGCGGATCTGTGCTTTCCCACAGACGATACAGCTCATGATGCTTTTCCTGTGCAGAGCCCCTTTTCGAAAAGGGAAACGTCCGGCTCCTTCTCCCACAAGGAAGGTCCTAAGCCTGAAAGCTCTTGCTGGTCTGCACCTTCCCCGTGCAGCCTATTCACAGCACAACAGCCCTGCGGATCTGTGCTTTCCCACAGACGATACAGCTCCTGCTTGTTTTTCTCTGCAGAGCCCTTCTCCGATATGGTAAAAATCCGGCTCCTTCTCCCACAAGGAAGGTGCTAAGCCTGAAAACTCTTGCTGGTCTGCACCTTCCCTTGGCAGCCTATTCACAGCACAACAGCCCTGCGGATCTGTGCTTTCCCACAGAAGATACATCTCCTGCTTATTTTTCTCTGCTTATTTTTCTCTGCAGAGCCCCTTTCGGAAAAGGCAAAAATCCGGCTCCTTCTCCCACAAGGAAGGTGCTAAGCCTGAAAGCTCTTGTTGGTCTGCACCTTCCCTTGGCAGCCTATTCACAGCACAACAGCCCTGCGGATCTGTGCTTTCCCACAGACGCTACAGCTCATGATGCTTTTCCTCTGCAGAGCCCCTTTCGGAAAAGGCAAAAATCCGGCTCCTTCTCCCACAAGGAAGGTGCTAGCCCTGAAAGCTCTTGCTGGTCTGCACCTTCCCCGTGCAGCCTATTCACAGCACAACAGCCCTGCGGATCTGTGCTTTCCCACAGAAGATACAGCTCATGCTGATTTTCCTGTGCAGAGCCCCTCTCCGATAAGGCAAAAATCCGGCTACTTCTCCCACAAGGAAGGTGCTAGCCCTGAAAGCGCTTGCTGGTCTGCACCTTCCCTTGGCAGCCTATTCACAGCAAAACAGCCCTGCGGATCTGTGCTTTCCCACAGACGATACAGCTCCTGCTTGTTTTTCTCTGCAGAGCCCTTCTCCGATATGGTAAAAATCCGGCTCCTTCTCCCACAAGGATGGTACTAAGCCTGAAAACTCTTGCTGGTCTGCACCTTCCCTTGGCAGCCTATTCACAGCAAAACAGCCCTGCGGATCTGTGCTTTCCCACATACGCTACACCTCATGCTGCTTTTCCTCTGCAGAGCCCCTCTCCGATAAGGCAAAAATCCGGCTCCTTCTCCCACAAGGAAGGTGCTAAGCCTGAAAGCTCTTGCTGGTCTGCACCTTCCCTTGGCAGCCTATTCACAGCAAAACAGCCCTGCGGATCTGTGCTTTCCCACAGACGCTACAGCTCATGATGCTTTTCCTCTGCAGAGCCCCTTTCAGAAAAGGCAAAAATCCGGCTCCTTCTCCCACAAGGAAGGTGCTAAGCCTGAAAACTCTTGCTGGTCTGCACCTTCCCTTGGCAGCCTATTCACAGCAAAACAGCCCTGCTGATCTGTGCTTTCCCACAGACGATACAGCTCCTGCTTGTTTTTCTCTGCAGAGCCCTTCTCCGATATGGTAAAAATCCTGCTCCTTCTCCCACAAGGATGGTACTAAGCCTGAAAACTCTTGCTGGTCTGCACCTTCCCTTGGCAGCCTATTCACAGCAAAACAGCCCTGCTGATCTGTGCTTTCCCACAGACGATACAGCTCATGATGCTTTTCCTGTGCAGAGCCCCTTTTCGAAAAGGGAAACGTCCGGCTCCTTCTCCCACAAGGAAGGTGCTAAGCCTGAAAGCGCTTGCTGGTCTGCACCTTCCCTTGGCAGCCTATTCACAGCACAACAGCCCTGCGGATCTGTGCTTTCCCACAGACGATACAGCTCATGCTGCTTTTCCTCTGCAGAGCCCCTCTCCGATATGGCAAAAATCCGGCTCCTTCTCCCACAAGGAAGGTGCTAGCCCTGAAAGCTCTTGCTGGTCTGCACCTTCCCTTGGCAGCCTATTCACAGCAAAACAGCCCTGCTGATCTGTGCTTTCCCACAGACGATACAGCTCCTGCTTGTTTTCCTCTGCAGAGCCCCTCTACGATATGGTAAAAATCCGGCTACTTCTCCCACAAGGAAGGTGCTAGCCCTGAAAACTCTTGCTGGTCTGCACCTTCCCTTGGCAGCCTATTCACAGCAAAACAGCCCTGCGGATCTGTGCTTTCCCACAGACGCTACAGCTCATGATGCTTTTCCTCTGCAGAGCCCCTTTCAGAAAAGGCAAATATCCGGCTCCTTCTCCCACAAGGAAGGTGCTAGCCCTGAAAGCTCTTGCTGGTCTGCACCTTCCCTTGGCAGCCTATTCACAGCAAAACAGCCCTGCTGATCTGTGCTTTCCCACAGACGATACAGCTCCTGCTTGTTTTCCTCTGCAGAGCCCCTCTACGATATGGTAAAAATCCGGCTCCTTCTCCCACAAGGAAGGTGCTAAGCCTGAAAACTCTTGCTGGTCTGCACCTTCCCTTGGCAGCCTATTCACAGCAAAACAGCCCTGCGGATCTGTGCTTTCCCACAGACGATACAGCTCATGCTGCTTTTCCTCTGCAGAGCCCCTCTCCGATATGGCAAAAATCCGGCTCCTTCTCCCACAAGGAAGGTGCTAGCCCTGAAAGCTCTTGCTGGTCTGCAGCTTCCCTTGGCAGCCTATTCACAGCAAAACAGCCCTGCTGATCTGTGCTTTCCCACAGACGATACAGCTCCTGCTTGTTTTCCTCTGCAGAGCCCCTCTACGATATGGTAAAAATCCGGCTACTTCTCCCACAAGGAAGGTGCTAGCCCTGAAAACTCTTGCTGGTCTGCACCTTCCCTTGGCAGCCTATTCACAGCAAAACAGCCCTGCGGATCTGTGCTTTCCCACAGACGCTACAGCTCATGATGCTTTTCCTCTGCAGAGCCCCTCTCCGATAAGGCAAAAATCCGGCTCCTTCTCCCACAAGGAAGGTGCTAAGCCTGAAAGCTCTTGCTGGTCTGCACCTTCCCTTGGCAGCCTATTCACAGCACAACAGCCCTGCGGATCTGTGCTTTCCCACAGACGATACAGCTCATGATGCTTTTCCTCTGCAGAGCCCCTTTCGGAAAAGGCAAATATCCGGCTCCTTCTCCCACAAGGAAGGTGCTAGCCCTGAAAGCTCTTGCTGGTCTGCACCTTCCCTTGGCAGCCTATTCACAGCAAAACAGCCCTGCTGATCTGTGCTTTCCCACAGACGATACAGCTCCTGCTTGTTTTTCTCTGCAGAGCCCTTCTCCGATATGGTAAAAATCCTGCTCCTTCTCCCACAAGGAAGGTGCTAAGCCTGAAAACTCTTGCTGGTCTGCACCTTCCCTTGGCAGCCTATTCACAGCACAACAGCCCTGCGGATCTGTGCTTTCCCACAGACGATACAGCTCATGATGCTTTTCCTGTGCAGAGCCCCTCTACGATATGGCAAAAGTCCGGCTCCTTCTCCCACAAGGAAGGTGCTAGCCCTGAAAACTCTTGCTGGTCTGCACCTTCCCCTGTGCAGACTATTCACAGCACAACAGCCCTGCGGATCTGTGCTTTCCCACAGACGATACAGCTCCTGCTTGTTTTTCTCTGCAGAGCCCTTCTCCGATATGGTAAAAATCCGGCTCCTTCTCCCACAAGGAAGGTGCTAAGCCTGAAAACTCTTGCTGGTCTGCACTTTCCCTTGGCAGCCTATTCACAGCACAACAGCCCTGCGGATCTGTGCTTTCCCACAGAAGATACAGCTCATGCTGCTTTTCCTGTGCAGAGCCCCTCTCCGATAAGGCAAAAATCCGGCTACTTCTCCCACAAGGAAGGTGCTAGCCCTGAAAGCTCTTGCTGGTCTGCACCTTCCCTTGGCAGCCTATTCACAGCAAAACAGCCCTGCGGATCTGTGCTTTCCCACAGACGCTACAGCTCATGATGCTTTTCCTGTGCAGAGCCCCTTTCGGAAAAGGCAAATATCCGGCTCCTTCTCCCACAAGGAAGGTGCTAGCCCTGAAAGCTCTTGCTGGTCTGCACCTTCCCTTGGCAGCCTATTCACAGCAAAACAGCCCTGCTGATCTGTGCTTTCCCACAGACGATACAGCTCATGATGCTTTTCCTGTGCAGAGCCCCTTTTCGAAAAGGGAAACGTCCGGCTCCTTCTCCCACAAGGAAGGTCCTAAGCCTGAAAGCTCTTGCTGGTCTGCACCTTCCCTTGGCAGCCTATTCACAGCACAACAGCCCTGCGGATCTGTGCTTTCCCACAGACGATACAGCTCATGCTGCTTTTCCTCTGCAGAGCCCCTCTCCGATATGGCAAAAATCCGGCTCCTTCTCCCACAAGGAAGGTGCTAAGCCTGAAAACTCTTGCTGGTCTGCACCTTCCCTTGGCAGCCTATTCACAGCAAAACAGCCCTGCGGATCTGTGCTTTCCCACAGACGCTACAGCTCATGATGCTTTTCCTCTGCAGAGCCCCTTTCGGAAAAGGCAAATATCCGGCTCCTTCTCCCACAAGGAAGGTGCTAGCCCTGAAAGCTCTTGCTGGTCTGCACCTTCCCTTGGCAGCCTATTCACAGCACAAAAGCCCTGCGGATCTGTGCTTTCCCACAGACGATACAGCTCCTGCTTGTTTTTCTCTGCAGAGCCCTTCTCCGATATGGTAAAAATCCGGCTCCTTCTCCCACAAGGAAGGTGCTAAGCCTGAAAACTCTTGCTGGTCTGCACCTTCCCTTGGCAGCCTATTCACAGCAAAACAGCCCTGCTGATCTGTGCTTTCCCACAGACGATACAGCTCCTGCTTCTTTTCCTCTGCAGAGCCCCTTTCGGAAAAGGCAAAAATCCGGCTCCTTCTCCCACAAGGAAGGTGCTAGCCCTGAAAGCTCTTGCTGGTCTGCACCTTCCCTTGGCAGCCTATTCACAGCACAACAGCCCTGCGGATCTGTGCTTTCCCACAGACTCTACAGCTCATGATGCTTTTCCTCTGCAGAGCCCCTTTCGGAAAAGGCAAATATCCGGCTCCTTCTCCCACAAGGAAGGTGCTAGCCCTGAAAGCTCTTGCTGGTCTGCACCTTCCCTTGGCAGCCTATTCACAGCAAAACAGCCCTGCTGATCTGTGCTTTCCCACAGACGATACAGCTCCTGCTTGTTTTTCTCTGCAGAGCCCTTCTCCGATATGGTAAAAATCCTGCTCCTTCTCCCACAAGGAAGGTGCTAAGCCTGAAAACTCTTGCTGGTCTGCACCTTCCCTTGGCAGCCTATTCACAGCACAACAGCCCTGCGGATCTGTGCTTTCCCACAGACGATACAGCTCATGATGCTTTTCCTGTGCAGAGCCCCTTTTCGAAAAGGGAAACGTCCGGCTCCTTCTCCCACAAGGAAGGTGCTAAGCCTGAAAGCTCTTGCTGGTCTGCACCTTCCCTTGGCAGCCTATTCACAGCACAACAGCCCTGCGGATCTGTGCTTTCCCACAGACGATACAGCTCATGCTGCTTTTCCTCTGCAGAGCCCCTCTACGATATGGCAAAAGTCCGGCTCCTTCTCCCACAAGGAAGGTGCTAGCCCTGAAAACTCTTGCTGGTCTGCACCTTCCCCGTGCAGCCTATTCACAGCACAACAGCCCTGCGGATCTGTGCTTTCCCACAGACGATACAGCTCCTGCTTGTTTTTCTCTGCAGAGCCCTTCTCCGATATGGTAAAAATCCGGCTCCTTCTCCCACAAGGAAGGTGCTAAGCCTGAAAACTCTTGCTGGTCTGCACCTTCCCTTGGCAGCCTATTCACAGCACAACAGCCCTGCGGATCTGTGCTTTCCCACAGAAGATACAGCTCATGCTGCTTTTCCTGTGCAGAGCCCCTCTCCGATAAGGCAAAAATCCGGCTACTTCTCCCACAAGGAAGGTGCTAGCCCTGAAAGCTCTTGCTGGTCTGCACCTTCCCTTGGCAGCCTATTCACAGCAAAACAGCCCTGCTGATCTGTGCTTTCCCACAGACGATACAGCTCCTGCTTGTTTTTCTCTGCAGAGCCCTTCTCCGATATGGTAAAAATCCTGCTCCTTCTCCCACAAGGATGGTACTAAGCCTGAAAACTCTTGCTGGTCTGCACCTTCCCTTGGCAGCCTATTCACAGCACAACAGCCCTGCGGATCTGTGCTTTCCCACAGACGATACAGCTCATGATGCTTTTCCTGTGCAGAGCCCCTTTCCGAAAAGGGAAATGTCCGGCTCCTTCTCCCACAAGGAAGGTGCTAAGCCTGAAAGCTCTTGCTGGTCTGCACCTTCCCTTGGCAGCCTATTCACAGCACAACAGCCCTGCGGATCTGTGCTTTCCCACAGACGATACAGCTCATGCTGCTTTTCCTCTGCAGAGCCCCTTTCGGAAAAGGCAAAAATCCGGCTCCTTCTCCCATAAGGAAGGTGCTAGCCCTGAAAGCTCTTGCTGGTCTGCACCTTCCCTTGGCAGCCTATTCACAGCACAACAGCCCTGCGGATCTGTGCTTTCCCACAGACGATACAGCTCCTGCTTGTTTTTCTCTGCAGAGCCCTTCTCCGATATGGTAAAAATCCGGCTCCTTCTCCCACAAGGAAGGTGCTAAGCCTGAAAACTCTTGCTGGTCTGCACCTTCCCTTGGCAGCCTATTCACAGCAAAACAGCCCTGCGGATCTGTGCTTTCCCACAGACGCTACAGCTCATGATGCTTTTCCTCTGCAGAGCCCCTTTCGGAAAAGGCAAATATCCGGCTCCTTCTCCCACAAGGAAGGTGCTAGCCCTGAAAGCTCTTGCTGGTCTGCACCTTCCCTTGGCAGCCTATTCACAGCAAAACAGCCCTGCTGATCTGTGCTTTCCCACAGACGATACAGCTCATGATGCTTTTCCTGTGCAGAGCCCCTTTTCGAAAAGGGAAACGTCCGGCTCCTTCTCCCACAAGGAAGGTGCTAAGCCTGAAAGCTCTTGCTGGTCTGCACCTTCCCTTGGCAGCCTATTCACAGCACAACAGCCCTGCGGATCTGTGCTTTCCCACAGACGATACAGCTCATGCTGCTTTTCCTCTGCAGAGCCCCTCTCCGATATGGCA
>JAZGTQ010000544.1:0-39138 GCA_037953605.1 Necrosyrtes monachus | reverse complement strand
TCCGCCAGGGCTCTGTGGACTCTGCCAGGGCTCTGTGAACTCGGCCAGGGCTCTGTGGACTCGGCCAGGGCTCTGTGGACTCGGCCAGGGCTCTGTGGACTCCGCCAGGGCTCTGTGAACCCTGCCAGGGCTCTGTGGACTCCGCCAGGGCTATCTGGACTCGGCCAGGGCTCTGTGGACACGGCCAGGGCTCTGTGGACTCTGCCAGGGCTCTGTGGACTCCTCCAGGGCTCTGTGAACTCGGCCAGGGCTCTGTGGACTCTGCCAGGGCTCTGTGGACTCGGCCAGGGCTCTGTGGACTCCGCCAGGGCTCTGTGGACTCGGCCAGGGCTCTGTGGACTCTGCCAGGGCTCTGTGGACTCGGCCAGGGCTCTGTGGACTCCGCCAGGGCTCTGTGAACTCGGCCAGGGCTCTGTGAACTCGGTCAGGGCTCTGTGGACTCGGCCAGGGCTCTGTGGACTCTGCCAGGGCTCTGTGAACTCTGCCAGGGCTCTGTGGACTCGGCCAGGGCTCTGTGGACTCCGCCAGGGCTCTGTGGACTCGGCCAGGGCTCTGTGGACTCTGCCAGGGCTCTGTGGAAGTGGCAAGGGCTCTGTGAACTCGGCCAGGGCTCTGTGGTCTCGGCCAGGGCTCTGTGGACTCGGCCAGGGCTCTGTGGACTCGGCCAGGGCTCTGTGAACTCGGCCAGGGCTCTGTGGACTCCGCCAGGGCTCTGTGGACTCTGCCAGGGCTCTGTGGACTCGGCCAGGGCTCTGTGGATGTGGCCAGGGCTCTGTGGACTCTGCCAGGGCTCAGTGGACTCCGCCAGGGCTCTGTGAACTCGGCCAGGGCTCTGTGAACTCGGCCAGGGCTCTGTGGACTCCGCCAGGGCTCTGTGAACCCTGCCAGGGCTCTGTGGACTCCGCCAGGGCTCTGTGGACTCGGCCAGGGCTCTGTGGACTCGGCCAGGGCTCTGTGGATGTGGCCAGGGCTCTGTGGACTCTGCCAGGGCTCAGTGGACTCCGCCAGGGCTCTGTGAACTCGGCCAGGGCTCTGTGGACTCGGCCAGGGCTCTGTGGACTCGGCCAGGGCTCTGTGAACTCGGCCAGGGCTCTGTGGACTCCGCCAGGGCTCTGTGGACGTGGCCAGGGCTCTGTGGACTCCGCCAGGGCTCTGTGAACTCGGCCAGGGCTCTGTGGACTCCGCCAGGGATCTGTGGATGTGGCCAGGGCTCTGTGGACTCGGCCAGGGCTCTGTGGACTCCGCCAGGGCTCTGTGGATGTGGCCAGGTCTCTGTGGACTCTGCCAGGGCTCTGTGGACTCGGCCAGGGCTGTGTGGACTCGGCCAGGGCTGTGTGGACTCGGCCAGGGCTCTGTGGACTCCGCCAGGGCTCTGTGAACCCTGCCAGGGCTCTGTGGATTCCGCCAGGGCTCTGTGGACTCCGCCAGGGCTCTGTGAACCCTGCCAGGGCTCTGTGGACTCGGCCAGGGCTCTGTGAACTCGGCCAGGGCTCTGTGGACTCGGCCAGGGCTCTGTGAACTCGGCCAGGGCTCTGTGGACTCCGCCAGGGCTCTGTGAACTCGGCCAGGGCTCTGTGGACTCGGCCAGGGCTCTGTGGACTCCGCCAGGGCTCTGTGAACTCGGCCAGGGCTCTGTGGACTCTGCCAGGGCTCTGTGGACTCCGCCAGGGCTCTGTGAACTCGGCCAGGGCTCTGTGGACTCCTCCAGGGCTCTGTGGACTCTGCCAGGGCTCTGTGAACTCGGCCAGGGCTCTGTGGACTCCGCCAGGGCTCTGTGGACTCGGCCAGCGCTCTGTGGACTCGGCCAGGGCTCTGTGGACTCCGCCAGGGCTCTGTGAACTCGGCCAGGGCTCTGTGGACTCGGCCAGGGCTCTGTGGACTCGGCCAGGGCTCTGTGGACTCTGCAAGGGCTCTGTGAACTTGGCCAGGGCTCTGTGAACTCGGCCAGGGCTCTGTGGACTCGGCCAGGGCTCTGTGAACTCGGCCAGGGCTCTGTGGACTCGGCCAGGGCTCTGTGGACTCCGCCAGGGCTCTGTGGATGTGGCCAGGGCTCTGTGGACTCTGCCAGGGCTCTGTGGACTCGGCCAGGGCTCTGTGGACTCCGCCAGGGCTCTGTGGACTCTGCCAGGGCTCTGTGAACTCGGCCAGGGCTCTGTGGACTCGGCCAGGGCTCTGTGGACTCTGCCAGGGCTCTGTGGACTCTGCCAGGGCTCTGTGGATGTGGCCAGGGCTCTGTGGATGTGGCCAGGGCTGTGTGGACTCCGCCAGGGCTCTGTGGACTCGGCCAGGGCTCTGTGGACTCCGCCAGGGCTCTGTGAACTCGGCCAGGGCTCTGTGGACTCCGCCAGGGCTCTGTGAAATCTGCCAGGGCTCTGTGAACTCCGCCAGGGCTCTGTGAACTCGGCCAGGGCTCTGTGGACTCTGCCAGGGCTCTGTGGACTCCGCCAGGGCTCTGTGGACTCGGCCAGGGCTCTGTGGACTCCGCCAGGGCTCTGTGGACTCGGCCAGGGCTCTGTGGACTCTGCCAGGGCTCTGTGGACTCGGCCAGGGCTCTGTGGACTCCGCCAGGGCTCTGTGGACTCTGCCAGGGCTCTGTGGACTCCGCCAGGGCTCTGTGAACTTGGCCAGGGCTCTGTGGACTCGGCCAGTGCTCTGTGAACTCGGCCAGGGCTCTGTGGACTCCGCCAGGGCTCTGTGGACTCTGCCAGGGCTCTGTGGACTCGGCCAGGGCTCTGTGGACTCCGCCAGGGCTCTCTGGACTCGGCCAGGGCTCTGTGGACTCTGCCAGGGCTCTGTGAACTCGGCCAGGGCTCTGTTGACTCGGCCAGGGCTCTGTGGACTCCGCCAGGGCTCTGTGGACTTGGCCAGGGCTCTGTGGACTCTTCCAGGGCTCTGTGGACTCTGCCAGGGCTCTGTGGACTCGGCCAGGGCTCTGTGGACTCGGCCAGGGCTCTGTGGACTCCGCCAGGGCTCTGTGAACTCGGCCAGGGCTCTGTGGACTCCGCCAGGGCTCTGTGGACTCGGCCAGGGCTCTGTGGACTCGGCCAGGGCTCTGTGGACTCCGCCAGGGCTCTGTGAACTCGGCCAGGGCTCTGTGGACTCGGCCAGGGCTCTGTGGACTCCGCCAGGGCTCTGTGAACTCTGCCAGGGCTCTGTGGACTCCGCCAGGGCTCTGTGGACTCGGCCAGGGCTCTGTGGACTCCGCCAGGGCTCTGTGGACTCGGCCAGGGCTCTGTGGACTCGGCCAGGGCTCTGTGGACTCGGCCAGGGCTCTGTGGACTCTGCCAGGGCTCTGTGGACTCCGCCAGGGCTCTGTGGATGTGGCCAGGGCTCTGTGGACTCAGCCAGGGCTCTGTGGACTCGGCCAGGGCTCTGTGGACTCGGCCAGGGCTCTGTGGACTCGGCCAGGGCTCTGTGGACTCGGCCAGGGCTCTGTGGACTCGGCCAGGGCTCTGTGGACTCCGCCAGGGCTCTGTGGACTCTGCCAGGGCTCTGTGAACTCGGCCAGGGCTCTGTGGACTCGGCCAGGGCTCTGTGGACTCCGCCAGGGCTCTGTGAACTCTGCCAGGGCTCTGTGGACTCGGCCAGGGCTCTGTGGACTCTGCCAGGGCTCTGTGGACTCTGCCAGGGCTCTGTGGACTCCGCCAGGGCTCTGTGGACTCGGCCAGGGCTCTGTGGACTCGGCCAGGGCTCTGTGGACTCAGCCAGGGCTCTGTGGACTCGGCCAGGGCTCTGTGGACTCGGCCAGGGCTCTGTGGACTCTGCCAGGGCTCTGTGGACTCCGCCAGGGCTCTGTGGACTCGGCCAGGGCTCTGTGGACTCGGCCAGGGCTCTGTGGACTCGGCCAGGGCTCTGTGGACTCCGCCAGGGCTCTGTGGACTCCGCCAGGGCTCTGTGGACGTGGCCAGGGCTCTGTGAACTCGGCCAGGGCTCTGTGGACTCGGCCAGGGCTCTGTGGACTCGGCCAGGGCTCTGTGGACTCCGCCAGGGCTCTGTGAACTCTGCCAGGGCTCTGTGGACTCGGCCAGGGCTCTGTGGACTCGGCCAGGGCTCTGTGGACTCGGCCAGGGCTCTGTGGACTCTGCCAGGGCTCTGTGGACTCCTGCCAGGGCTCTGTGAACTCGGCCAGGGCTCTGTGGACTCTGCCAGGGCTCTGTGGACTCGGCCAGGGCTCTGTGGACTCCGCCAGGGCTCTGTGGACTCGGCCAGGGCTCTGTGGACTCTGCCAGGGCTCTGTGGACTCGGCCAGGGCTCTGTGGACTCCGCCAGGGCTCTGTGAACTCGGCCAGGGCTCTGTGAACTCGGTCAGGGCTCTGTGGACTCGGCCAGGGCTCTGTGAACTCTGCCAGGGCTCTGTGGACTCCGCCAGGGCTCTGTGGACTCGGCCAGGGCTCTGTGGACTCGGCCAGGGCTCTGTGGACTCTGCCAGGGCTCTGTGGAAGTCGGCCAGGGCTCTGTGAACTCGGCCAGGGCTCTGTGGACTCGGCCAGGGCTCTGTGGACTCGGCCAGGGCTCTGTGGACTCCGCCAGGGCTCTGTGAACTCGGCCAGGGCTCTGTGGACTCCGCCAGGGCTCTGTGGACTCGGCCAGGGCTCTGTGGACTCGGCCAGGGCTCTGTGGATGTGGCCAGGGCTCTGTGGACTCTGCCAGGGCTCTGTGGACTCCGCCAGGGCTCTGTGAACTCGGCCAGGGCTCTGTGGACTCGGCCAGGGCTCTGTGAACTCCGCCAGGGCTCTGTGAACCCTGCCAGGGCTCTGTGGACTCCGCCAGGGCTCTGTGGACTCGGCCAGGGCTCTGTGGACTCGGCCAGGGCTCTGTGGATGTGGCCAGGGCTCTGTGGACTCCGCCAGGGCTCTGTGGACTCCGCCAGGGCTCTGTGAACTCGGCCAGGGCTCTGTGGACTCCGCCAGGGCTCTGTGGACTCGGCCAGGGCTCTGTGAACTCGGCCAGGGCTCTGTGGACTCCGCCAGGGCTCTGTGGACTTGGCCAGGGCTCTGTGGACTCTGCCAGGGCTCTGTGAACTCGGCCAGGGCTCTGTGGACTCCGCCAGGGATCTGTGGATGTGGCCAGGGCTCTGTGGACTCGGCCAGGGCTCTGTGGACTCCGCCAGGGCTCTGTGGACTCCGCCAGGGCTCTGTGGATGTGGCCAGGGCTCTGTGGACTCTGCCAGGGCTCTGTGGACTCGGCCAGGGCTCTGTGGACTCGGCCAGGGCTCTGTGGACTCGGCCAGGGCTCTGTGGACTCCGCCAGGGCTCTGTGGACTCGGCCAGGGCTCTGTGGACTCCGCCAGGGCTCTGTGGACTCTGCCAGGGCTCTGTGAACTCGGCCAGGGCTCTGTGGACTCGGCCAGGGCTCTGTGAACTCGGCCAGGGCTCTGTGGACTCGGCCAGGGCTCTGTGGACTCTGCCAGGGCTCTGTGGACTCGGCCAGGGCTCTGTGGACTCCGCCAGGGCTCTGTGGACTCGGCCAGGGCTCTGTGGACTCGGCCAGGGCTCTGTGGACTCCGCCAGGGCTCTGTGGACTCGGCCAGGGCTCTGTGGACTCGGCCAGGGCTCTGTGGACTCCGCCAGGGCTCTGTGGACTGTGGCCAGGGCTCTGTGGACTCTGCCAGGGCTCTGTGGACTCGGCCAGGGCTCTGTGGACTCGGCCAGGGCTCTGTGGACTCCGCCAGGGCTCTGTGAACTCGGCCAGAGCTCTGTGGACTCCGCCAGGGCTCTGTGGACTCTGCCAGGGCTCTGTGAACCCTGCCAGGGCTCTGTGGACTCCGCCAGGGCTCTGTGGACTCCGCCAGGGCTCTGTGAACCCTGCCAGGGCTCTGTGGACTCGGCCAGGGCTCTGTGAACTCGGCCAGGGCTCTGTGGACTCGGCCAGGGCTCTGTGGACTCGGCCAGGGCTCTGTGGACTCCGCCAGGGCTCTGTGGACTCGGCCAGGGCTCTGTGGACTCGGCCAGGGCTCTGTGGACTCCGCCAGGGCTCTGTGAACTCGGCCAGGGCTCTGTGGACTCTGCCAGGGCTCTGTGGACTCCGCCAGGGCTCTGTGAACTCGGCCAGGGCTCTGTGGACTCCTCCAGGGCTCTGTGGACCCTGCCAGGGCTCTGTGAACTCGGCCAGGGCTCTGTGGACTCCGCCAGGGCTCTGTGGACTCGGCCAGGGCTCTGTGGACTCGGCCAGGGCTCTGTGGACTCCGCCAGGGCTCTGTGAACTCGGCCAGGGCTCTGTGGACTCGGCCAGGGCTCTGTGGACTCGGCCAGGGCTCTGTGAACTTGGCCAGGGCTCTGTGAACTCGGCCAGGGCTCTGTGGACTCGGCCAGGGCTCTGTGAACTTGGCCAGGGCTCTGTGGACTCGGCCAGGGCTCTGTGAACTCGGCCAGGGCTCTGTGGACTCGGCCAGGGCTCTGTGGACTCGGCCAGGGCTCTGTGGACTCGGCCAGGGCTCTGTGGACTCCGCCAGGGCTCTCTGGACTCGGCCAGGGCTCTGTGGACTCTGCCAGGGCTCTGTGAACTCCGCCAGGGCTCTGTGGACTCTGCCAGGGCTCTGTGGACTCGGCCAGGGCTCTGTGGATGTGGCCAGGGCTCTGTGGACTCTGCCAGGGCTCTGTGGACTCTGCCAGGGCTCTGTGGACTCGGCCAGGGCTCTGTGGACTCCGCCAGGGCTCTGTGAACTCGGCCAGGGCTCTGTGGACTCCGCCAGGGCTCTGTGGACTCTGCCAGGGCTCTGTGAACTCGGCCAGGGCTCTGTGGACTCCGCCAGGGCTCTGTGGACTCGGCCAGGGCTCTGTGAACTCGGCCAGGGCTCTGTGAACTCGGCCAGGGCTCTGTGGACTCGGCCAGGGCTCTGTGGATATGGCCAGGGCTCTGTGGACTCTGCCAGGGCTCAGTGGACTCCGCCAGGGCTCTGTGAACTCGGCCAGGGCTCCGTGGACTCCGCCAGGGCTCTGTGGACTCGGCCAGGGCTCTGTGAACTCGGCCAGGGCTCTGTGGACTCGGCCAGGGCTCTGTGGACTCGGCCAGGGCTCTGTGAATTCGGCCAGGGCTCTGTGGACTCGGCCAGGGCTCTGTGGACTCCGCCAGGGCTCTGTGGATGTGGCCAGGGCTCTGTGGACTCCGCCAGGGCTCTGTGGACGTGGCCAGGGCTCTGTGGACGTGGCCAGGGCTCTGTGAACTCGGCCAGGGCTCTGTGGACTCCGCCAGGGCTCTGTGGATGTGGCCAGGGCTCTGTGGACTCGGCCAGGGCTCTGTGGACTCCGCCAGGGCTCTGTGGATGTGGCCAGGGCTCTGTGGACTCTGCCAGGGCTCTGTGGACTCGGCCAGGGCTCTGTGGACTCGGCCAGGGCTCTGTGGACACCGCCAGGGCTCTGTGAACTCGGCCAGGGCTCTGTGGACTCCGCCAGGGCTCTGTGAACTCTGCCAGGGCTCTGTGAACTCGGCCAGGGCTCTGTGAACTCGGCCAGGGCTCTGTGAACTCGGCCAGGGCTCTGTGGACTCCGCCAGGGCTCTGTGGACTCTGCCAGGGCTCTGTGGACTCGGCCAGGGCTCTGTGGACTCCGCCAGGGCTCTGTGGAAGTGGCCAGGGCTCTGTGAACTCGGCCAGGGCTCTGTGGACTCGGCCAGGGCTCTGTGGACTCGGCCAGGGCTCTGTGGACTCCGCCAGGGCTCTGTGAACTCGGCCAGGGCTCTGTGGACTCGGCCAGGGCTCTGTGGACTCGGCCAGGGCTCTGTGGACTCCGCCAGGGCTCTGTGAACCCTGCCAGGGCTCTGTGGACTCCGCCAGGGCTCTGTGAACTCGGCCAGGGCTCTGTGGACTCGGCCAGGGCTCTGTGGACTCCGCCAGGGCTCTGTGGACTCCGCCAGGGCTCTGTGAACTCGGCCAGGGCTCTGTGGACTCGGCCAGGGCTCTGTGGACTCGGCCAGGGCTCTGTGGATGTGGCCAGGGCTCTGTGGACTCTGCCAGGTCTCAGTGGACTCCGCCAGGGCTCTGTGAACTCGGCCAGGGCTCTGTGGACTCCGCCAGGGCTCTGTGGACTCGGCCAGGGCTCTGTGAACTCGGCCAGGGCTCTGTGGACTCCGCCAGGGCTCTGTGAACTCTGCCAGGGCTCTGTGAACTCGGCCAGGGCTCTGTGGACTCGGCCAGGGCTCTGTGGACTCCGCCAGGGCTCTGTGGATGTGGCCAGGGCTCTGTGGACTCCGCCAGGGCTCTGTGGACGTGGCCAGGGCTCTGTGGACGTGGCCAGGGCTCTGTGAACTCGGCCAGGGCTCTGTGGACTCCGCCAGGGCTCTGTGGATGTGGCCAGGGCTCTGTGGACTCGGCCAGGGCTCTGTGGACTCCGCCAGGGCTCTGTGGATGTGGCCAGGGCTCTGTGGACTCTGCCAGGGCTCTGTGGACTCGGCCAGGGCTCTGTGGACTCCGCCAGGGCTCTGTGGACTCTGCCAGGGCTCTGTGAACTCGGCCAGGGCTCTGTGGACTCGGCCAGGGCTCTGTGGACTCTGCCAGGGCTCTGTGAACTCTGCCAGGGCTCTGTGGATGTGGCCAGGGCTCTGTGGATGTGGCCAGGGCTGTGTGGACTCGGCCAGGGCTCTGTGGACTCGGCCAGGGCTCTGTGGACTCGGCCAGGGCTCTGTGGACTCCGCCAGGGCTCTGTGAACTCGGCCAGGGCTCTGTGGACTCCGCCAGGGCTCTGTGAAATCTGCCAGGGCTCTGTGAACTTCGCCAGGGCTCTGTGAACTCGGCCAGGGCTCTGTGGACTCTGCCAGGGCTCTGTGGACTGCGCCAGGGCTCTGTGGACTCGGCCAGGGCTCTGTGGACTCCGCCAGGGCTCTGTGGACTCGGCCAGGGCTCTGTGAACTCTGCCAGGGCTCTGTGGACTCGGCCAGGGCTCTGTGGACTCCGCCAGGGCTCTGTGGACTCTGCCAGGGCTCTGTGGACTCCGCCAGGGCTCTGTGATCTTGGCCAGGGCTCTGTGGACTCGGCCAGTGCTCTGTGAACTCGGCCAGGGCTCTGTGGACTCCGCCAGGGCTCTGTGGACTCTGCCAGGGCTCTGTGGACTCGGCCAGGGCTCTGTGGACTCCGCCAGGGCTCTCTGGACTCGGCCAGGGCTCTGTGGACTCTGCCAGGGCTCTGTGAACTCGGCCAGGGCTCTGTTGACTCGGCCAGGGCTCTGTGGACTCCGCCAGGGCTCTGTGGATGTGGCCAGGGCTCTGTGGACTCGGCCAGGGCTCTGTGGACTCTGCCAGGGCTCTGTGGACTCGGCCAGGGCTCTGTGGACTCGGCCAGGGCTCTGTGGACTCCGCCAGGGCTCTGTGAACTTGGTCAGGGCTCTGTGGACTCCGCCAGGGCTCTGTGGACTCGGCCAGGGCTCTGTGAACTCGGCCAGGGCTCTGTGGACTCCGCCAGGGCTCTGTGGACTCTGCCAGGGCTCTGTGAACTCGGCCAGGGCTCTGTGGACTCGGCCAGGGCTCTGTGGACTCCGCCAGGGCTCTGTGGAAGTGGCCAGGGCTCTGTGAACTCGGCCAGGGCTCTGTGGACTCCGCCAGGGCTCTGTGAACTCGGCCAGGGCTCTGTGGACTCCGCCAGGGCTCTGTGAACTCGGCCAGGGCTCTGTGGACTCGGCCAGGGCTCTGTGGACTCCGCCAGGGCTCTGTGAACCCTGCCAGGGCTCTGTGGACTCCGCCAGGGCTCTGTGGACTCGGCCAGGGCTCTGTGGACTCCGCCAGGGCTCTGTGGACTCGGCCAGGGCTCTGTGGACTCGGCCAGGGCTCTGTGGACTCGGCCAGGGCTCTGTGAACTCTGCCAGGGCTCTGTGGACTCCGCCAGGGCTCTGTGGATGTGGCCAGGGCTCTGTGGACTCAGCCAGGGCTCTGTGGACTCGGCCAGGGCTCTGTGGACTCGGCCAGGGCTCTGTGGACTCGGCCAGGGCTCTGTGGAGTCGGCCAGGGCTCTGTGGAATCGGCCAGGGCTCTGTGGACTCCGCCAGGGCTCTGTGGACTCTGCCAGGGCTCTGTGAACTCGGCCAGGGCTCTGTGGACTCGGCCAGGGCTCTGTGGACTCGGCCAGGGCTCTGTGGACTCCGCCAGGGCTCTGTGAACCCTGCCAGGGCTCTGTGGACTCCGCCAGGGCTCTGTGGACTCGGCCAGGGCTCTGTGGACACGGCCAGGGCTCTGTGGACTCTGCCAGGGCTCTGTGGACTCCTCCAGGGCTCTGTGAACTCGGCCAGGGCTCTGTGGACTCTGCCAGGGCTCTGTGGACTCGGCCAGGGCTCTGTGGACTCCGCCAGGGCTCTGTGGACTCGGCCAGGGCTCTGTGGACTCTGCCAGGGCTCTGTGGACTCGGCCAGGGCTCTGTGGACTCCGCCAGGGCTCTGTGAACTCGGCCAGGGCTCTGTGAACTCGGTCAGGGCTCTGTGGACTCGGCCAGGGCTCTGTGGACTCTGCCAGGGCTCTGTGGACTCTGCCAGGGCTCTGTGGACTCTGCCAGGGCTCTGTGGACTCGGCCAGGGCTCTGTGGACTCGGCCAGGGCTCTGTGGACTCCGCCAGGGCTCTGTGGACTCGGCCAGGGCTCTGTGGACTCCGCCAGGGCTCTGTGGACTCTGCCAGGGCTCTGTGGACTCGGCCAGGGCTCTGTGAACTCGGCCAGGGCTCTGTGGACTCCGCCAGGGCTCTGTGGACTCTGCCAGGGCTCTGTGAACTCGGCCAGGGCTCTGTGGACTCGGCCAGGGCTCTGTGAACTCGGCCAGGGCTCTGTGGACTTGGCCAGGGCTCTGTGGACTCGGCCAGGGCTCTGTGGATATGGCCAGGGCTCTGTGGACTCTGCCAGGGCTCTGTGGACTCCGCCAGGGCTCTGTGAACTCGGCCAGGGCTCTGTGGACTCCGCCAGGGCTCTGTGGACTCGGCCAGGGCTCTGTGAACTCGGCCAGGGCTCTGTGGACTCCGCCAGGGCTCTGTGGACTCGGCCAGGGCTCTGTGGACTCCGCCAGGGCTCTGTGGATGTGGCCAGGGCTCTGTGGACTCGGCCAGGGCTCTGTGGACTCCGCCAGGGCTCTGTGGATGTGGCCAGGGCTCTGTGGACTCGGCCAGGGCTCTGTGGACTCCGCCAGGGCTCTGTGGATGTGGCCAGGGCTCTGTGGACTCCGCCAGGGCTCTGTGGACGTGGCCAGGGCTCTGTGGACGTGGCCAGGGCTCTGTGAACTCGGCCAGGGCTCTGTGGACTCCGCCAGGGCTCTGTGGATGTGGCCAGGGCTCTGTGGACTCTGCCAGGGCTCTGTGGACTCGGCCAGGGCTCTGTGGATGTGGCCAGGGCTCTGTGGACTCTGCCAGGGCTCTGTGGACTCGGCCAGGGCTCTGTGGACTCGGCCAGGGCTCTGTGGACACCGCCAGGGCTCTGTGAACTCGGCCAGGGCTCTGTGGACTCGGCCAGGGCTCTGTGAACTCTGCCAGGGCTCTGTGAACTCGGCCAGGGCTCTGTGAACTCGGCCAGGGCTCTGTGGACTCGGCCAGGGCTCTGTGGGCTCTGCCAGGGCTCTGTGGACTCGGCCAGGGCTCTGTGGACTCGGCCAGGGCTCTGTGGACTCCGCCAGGGCTCTGTGGAAGTGGCCAGGGCTCTGTGGACTTGGCCAGGGCTCTGTGGACTCGGCCAGGGCTCTGTGAACTCGGCCAGGGCTCTGTGGACTCGGCCAGGGCTCTGTGGACTCGGCCAGGGCTCTGTGGACTCGGCCAGGGCTCTGTGGACTCCGCCAGGGCTCTCTGGACTCGGCCAGGGCTCTGTGTACTCTGCCAGGGCTCTGTGAACTCCGCCAGGGCTCTGTGGACTCTGCCAGGGCTCTGTGGACTCGGCCAGGGCTCTGTGGATGTGGCCAGGGCTCTGTGGACTCTGCCAGGGCTCTGTGGACTCTGCCAGGGCTCTGTGGACTCGGCCAGGGCTCTGTGGACTCCGCCAGGGCTCTGTGAACTCGGCCAGGGCTCTGTGGACTCCGCCAGGGCTCTGTGGACTCTGCCAGGGCTCTGTGAACTCGGCCAGGGCTCTGTGGACTCCGCCAGGGCTCTGTGGACTCGGCCAGGGCTCTGTGAACTCGGCCAGGGCTCTGTGAACTCGGCCAGGGCTCTGTGGACTCGGCCAGGGCTCTGTGGATATGGCCAGGGCTCTGTGGACTCTGCCAGGGCTCAGTGGACTCCGCCAGGGATCTGTGAACTCGGCCAGGGCTCTGTGGACTCCGCCAGGGCTCTGTGGACTCGGCCAGGGCTCTGTGAACTCGGCCAGGGCTCTGTGGACTCGGCCAGGGCTCTGTGGACTCGGCCAGGGCTCTGTGAATTCGGCCAGGGCTCTGTGGACTCGGCCAGGGCTCTGTGGACTCCGCCAGGGCTCTGTGGACGTGGCCAGGGCTCTGTGGACTCCGCCAGGGCTCTGTGGACTTGGCCAGGGCTCTGTGGACGTGGCCAGGGCTCTGTGAACTCGGCCAGGGCTCTGTGGACTCCGCCAGGGCTCTGTGGACGTGGCCAGGGCTCTGTGGACTCGGCCAGGGCTCTGTGGACTCCGCCAGGGCTCTGTGGATGTGGCCAGGGCTCTGTGGACTCTGCCAGGGCTCTGTGGACTCGGCCAGGGCTCTGTGGACTCGGCCAGGGCTCTGTGGACTCCGCCAGGGCTCTGTGGACTCGGCCAGGGCTCTGTGGACTCCGCCAGGGCTCTGTGAACTCTGCCAGGGCTCTGTGGACTCGGCCAGGGCTCTGTGAACTCGGCCAGGGCTCTGTGAACTCGGCCAGGGCTCTGTGGACTCCGCCAGGGCTCTGTGGACTCTGCCAGGGCTCTGTGGACTCGGCCAGGGCTCTGTGGACTCCGCCAGGGCTCTGTGGAAGTGGCCAGGGCTCTGTGAACTCGGCCAGGGCTCTGTGGACTCGGCCAGGGCTCTGTGGACTCGGCCAGGGCTCTGTGGACTCCGCCAGGGCTCTGTGAACTCGGCCAGGGCTCTGTGGACTCGGCCAGGGCTCTGTGGACTCGGCCAGGGCTCTGTGGACTCCGCCAGGGCTCTGTGAACCCTGCCAGGGCTCTGTGGACTCCGCCAGGGCTCTGTGAACTCGGCCAGGGCTCTGTGGACTCGGCCAGGGCTCTGTGGACTCCGCCAGGGCTCTGTGGACTCCGCCAGGGCTCTGTGAACTCGGCCAGGGCTCTGTGGACTCGGCCAGGGCTCTGTGGACTCGGCCAGGGCTCTGTGGATGTGGCCAGGGCTCTGTGGACTCTGCCAGGTCTCAGTGGACTCCGCCAGGGCTCTGTGAACTCGGCCAGGGCTCTGTGGACTCCGCCAGGGCTCTGTGGACTCGGCCAGGGCTCTGTGAACTCGGCCAGGGCTCTGTGGACTCCGCCAGGGCTCTGTGAACTCGGCCAGGGCTCTGTGGACTCGGCCAGGGCTCTGTGGACTCGGCCAGGGCTCTGTGGACTCCGCCAGGGCTCTGTGGATGTGGCCAGGGCTCTGTGGACTCCGCCAGGGCTCTGTGGACGTCGGCCAGGGCTCTGTGGACGTGGCCAGGGCTCTGTGAACTCGGCCAGGGCTCTGTGGACTCCGCCAGGGCTCTGTGGACGTGGCCAGGGCTCTGTGGACTCGGCCAGGGCTCTGTGGACTCCGCCAGGGCTCTGTGGATGTGGCCAGGGCTCTGTGGACTCTGCCAGGGCTCTGTGGACTCGGCCAGGGCTCTGTGGACTCCGCCAGGGCTCTGTGGACTCTGCCAGGGCTCTGTGAACTCGGCCAGGGCTCTGTGGACTCGGCCAGGGCTCTGTGGACTCTGCCAGGGCTCTGTGAACTCTGCCAGGGCTCTGTGGATGTGGCCAGGGCTCTGTGGACGTGGCCAGGGCTCTGTGGACTCGGCCAGGGCTCTGTGGACTCGGCCAGGGCTCTGTGGACTCGGCCAGGGCTCTGTGGACTCCGCCAGGGCTCTGTGAACTCGGCCAGGGCTCTGTGGACTCCGCCAGGGCTCTGTGGACTCTGCCAGGGCTCTGTGGACTCCGCCAGGGCTCTGTGAACTCGGCCAGGGCTCTGTGGACTCTGCCAGGGCTCTGTGGACTCCGCCAGGGCTCTGTGGACTCGGCCAGGGCTCTGTGGACTCCGCCAGGGCTCTGTGGACTCGGCCAGGGCTCTGTGAACTCGGCCAGGGCTCTGTGGACTTGGCCAGGGCTCTGTGGACTCGGCCAGGGCTCTGTGGACTCGGCCAGGGCTCTGTGGACTCCGCCAGGGCTCTGTGATCTGGCCAGGGCTCTGTGGACTCGGCCAGGGCTCTGTGAACTCGGCCAGGGCTCTGTGGACTCCGCCAGGGCTCTGTGGACTCTGCCAGGGCTCTGTGGACTCGGCCAGGGCTCTGTGGACTCCGCCAGGGCTCTGTGGACTCGGCCAGGGCTCTGTGGACTCTGCCAGGGCTCTGTGAACTCGGCCAGGGCTCTGTGGACTCGGCCAGGGCTCTGTGGACTCCGCCAGGGCTCTGTGGATGTGGCCAGGGCTCTGTGGACTCTGCCAGGGCTCTGTGGACTCTGCCAGGGCTCTGTGGACTCGGCCAGGGCTCTGTGGACTCGGCCAGGGCTCTGTGGACTCCGCCAGGGCTCTGTGAACTCGGCCAGGGCTCTGTGGACTCCGCCAGGGCTCTGTGGACTCGGCCAGGGCTCTGTGAACTCGGCCAGGGCTCTGTGGACTCCGCCAGGGCTCTGTGGACTCTGCCAGGGCTCTGTGAACTCGGCCAGGGCTCTGTGGACTCGGCCAGGGCTCTGTGGACTCCGCCAGGGCTCTGTGGAAGTGGCCAGGGCTCTGTGGACTCGGCCAGGGCTCTGTGGACTCCGCCAGGGCTCTGTGAACTCGGCCAGGGCTCTGTGGACTCCGCCAGGGCTCTGTGGACTCGGCCAGGGCTCTGTGGACTCGGCCAGGGCTCTGTGGACTCCGCCAGGGCTCTGTGAACTCTGCCAGGGCTCTGTGGACTCCGCCAGGGCTCTGTGGACTCGGCCAGGGCTCTGTGGACTCCGCCAGGGCTCTGTGGACTCGGCCAGGGCTCTGTGGACTCGGCCAGGGCTCTGTGGACTCGGCCAGGGCTCTGTGGACTCTGCCAGGGCTCTGTGGACTCCGCCAGGGCTCTGTGGACTCGGCCAGGGCTCTGTGGACTCAGCCAGGGCTCTGTGGACTCGGCCAGGGCTCTGTGGACTCGGCCAGGGCTCTGTGGACTCGGCCAGGGCTCTGTGGACTCCGCCAGGGCTCTGTGAACTCGGCCAGGGCTCTGTGGACTCGGCCAGGGCTCTGTGGACTCGGCCAGGGCTCTGTGAACTCGGCCAGGGCTCTGTGGACTCGGCCAGGGCTCTGTGGACTCCGCCAGGGCTCTGTGGACTCTGCCAGGGCTCTGTGAACTCGGCCAGGGCTCTGTGGACTCGGCCAGGGCTCTGTGGACTCGGCCAGGGCTCTGTGGACTCCGCCAGGGCTCTGTGAACTCTGCCAGGGCTCTGTGGACTCCGCCAGGGCTCTGTGGACTCGGCCAGGGCTCTGTGGACTCAGCCAGGGCTCTGTGGACTCGGCCAGGGCTCTGTGGACTCGGCCAGGGCTCTGTGGACTCGGCCAGGGCTCTGTGGACTCGGCCAGGGCTCTGTGGACTCGGCCAGGGCTCTGTGGACTCCGCCAGGGCTCTGTGAACTCTGCCAGGGCTCTGTGGACTCCGCCAGGGCTCTGTGGACTCGGCCAGGGCTCTGTGGACTCCGCCAGGGCTCTGTGGATGTGGCCAGGGCTCTGTGGACTCTGCCAGGGCTCTGTGGACTCCGCCAGGGCTCTGTGAACTCGGCCAGGGCTCTGTGGACTCGGCCAGGGCTCTGTGGACTCCGCCAGGGCTCTGTGAACTCTGCCAGGGCTCTGTGGACTCCGCCAGGGCTCTGTGGACTCGGCCAGGGCTCTGTGGACTCGGCCAGGGCTCTGTGGACGTGGCCAGGGCTCTGTGGACTCTGCCAGGGCTCTGTGGACTCCGCCAGGGCTCTGTGGACTCGGCCAGGGCTCTGTGGACTCCGCCAGGGCTCTGTGGACTCCGCCAGGGCTCTGTGAACTCGGCCAGGGCTCTGTGGACTCCGCCAGGGCTCTGTGAACTCGGCCAGGGCTCTGTGGACTCGGCCAGGGCTCTGTGGACTCCGCCAGGGCTCTGTGAACTCGGCCAGGGCTCTGTGGACTCCGCCAGGGCTCTGTGAACTCGGCCAGGGCTCTGTGGACTCGGCCAGGGCTCTGTGGACTCCGCCAGGGCTCTGTGAACTCGGCCAGGGCTCTGTGGACTCCGCCAGGGCTCTGTGGACTCTGCCAGGGCTCTGTGAACTCGGCCAGGGCTCTGTGGACTCCGCCAGGGCTCTGTGGACTCGGCCAGGGCTCTGTGGACTCGGCCAGGGCTCTGTGGACTCTGCCAGGGCTCTGTGGACTCCGCCAGGGCTCTGTGGACTCGGCCAGGGCTCTGTGGACTCTGCCAGGGCTCTGTGGACTCGGCCAGGGCTCTGTGGACTCCGCCAGGGCTCTGTGGACTCGGCCAGGGCTCTGTGGACTCCGCCAGGGCTCTGTGGACTCGGCCAGGGCTCTGTGGACTCCGCCAGGGCTCTGTGAACTCGGCCAGGGCTCTGTGAACTCGGCCAGGGCTCTGTGGACTCGGCCAGGGCTCTGTGGACTCTGCCAGGGCTCTGTGAACTCGGCCAGGGCTCTGTGAACTCGGCCAGGGCTCTGTGGACTCCGCCAGGGCTCTGTGGACTCGGCCAGGGCTCTGTGGACTCTGCCAGGGCTCTGTGGACGCGGCCAGGGCTCTGTGAACTCGGCCAGGGCTCTGTGGACTCGGCCAGGGCTCTGTGGACTCGGCCAGGGCTCTGTGGACTCGGCCAGGGCTCTGTGAACTCGGCCAGGGCTCTGTGGACTCCGCCAGGGCTCTGTGGACTCTGCCAGGGCTCTGTGGACTCGGCCAGGGCTCTGTGGACTCGGCCAGGGCTCTGTGGACTCGGCCAGGGCTCTGTGGACTCCGCCAGGGCTCTGTGAACTCGGCCAGGGCTCTGTGGACTCGGCCAGGGCTCTGTGGACTCCGCCAGGGCTCTGTGAACTCGGCCAGGGCTCTGTGGACTCCGCCAGGGCTCTGTGGACTCGGCCAGGGCTCTGTGGACTCGGCCAGGGCTCTGTGGATGCGGCCAGGGCTCTGTGGACTCTGCCAGGGCTCTGTGGACTCCGCCAGGGCTCTGTGAACTCGGCCAGGGCTCTGTGGACTCGGCCAGGGCTCTGTGGACTCCGCCAGGGCTCTGTGAACTCTGCCAGGGCTCTGTGGACTCCGCCAGGGCTCTGTGGACTCGGCCAGGGCTCTGTGGACTCGGCCAGGGCTCTGTGGATGTGGCCAGGGCTCTGTGGACTCTGCCAGGGCTCAGTGGACTCCGCCAGGGCTCTGTGAACTCGGCCAGGGCTCTGTGGACTCCGCCAGGGCTCTGTGGACTCGGCCAGGGCTCTGTGAACTCGGCCAGGGCTCTGTGGACTCCGCCAGGGCTCTGTGAACTCGGCCAGGGCTCTGTGGACTCGGCCAGGGCTCTGTGGACTCCGCCAGGGCTCTGTGGACTCGGCCAGGGCTCTGTGGACTCCGCCAGGGCTCTGTGAACTCGGCCAGGGCTCTGTGGACTCGGCCAGGGCTCTGTGGACTCCGCCAGGGCTCTGTGAACTCGGCCAGGGCTCTGTGGACTCCGCCAGGGCTCTGTGGACTCTGCCAGGGCTCTGTGGACTCGGCCAGGGCTCTGTGGACTCCGCCAGGGCTCTGTGGACTCGGCCAGGGCTCTGTGGACTCGGCCAGGGCTCTGTGGACTCTGCCAGGGCTCTGTGGACTCCGCCAGGGCTCTGTGGACTCGGCCAGGGCTCTGTGGACTCTGCCAGGGCTCTGTGGACTCGGCCAGGGCTCTGTGGACTCGGCCAGGGCTCTGTGGACTCGGCCAGGGCTCTGTGGACTCTGCCAGGGCTCTGTGGACTCGGCCAGGGCTCTGTGGACTCCGCCAGGGCTCTGTGGACTCGGCCAGGGCTCTGTGGACTCGGCCAGGGCTCTGTGGACTCGGCCAGGGCTCTGTGGACTCTGCCAGGGCTCTGTGAACTCTGCCAGGGCTCTGTGGACTCGGCCAGGGCTCTGTGAACTCCGCCAGGGCTCTGTGGACTCGGCCAGGGCTCTGTGGACTCTGCCAGGGCTCTGTGGAAGTGGCAAGGGCTCTGTGAACTCGGCCAGGGCTCTGTGGTCTCGGCCAGGGCTCTGTGGACTCGGCCAGGGCTCTGTGGACTCGGCCAGGGCTCTGTGAACTCGGCCAGGGCTCTGTGGACTCCGCCAGGGCTCTGTGGACTCTGCCAGGGCTCTGTGGACTCGGCCAGGGCTCTGTGGATGTGGCCAGGGCTCTGTGGACTCTGCCAGGGCTCAGTGGACTCCGCCAGGGCTCTGTGAACTCGGCCAGGGCTCTGTGGACTCGGCCAGGGCTCTGTGGACTCCGCCAGGGCTCTGTGAACCCTGCCAGGGCTCTGTGGACTCCGCCAGGGCTCTGTGGACTCGGCCAGGGCTCTGTGGACTCGGCCAGGGCTCTGTGGATGTGGCCAGGGCTCTGTGGACTCTGCCAGGGCTCAGTGGACTCCGCCAGGGCTCTGTGAACTCGGCCAGGGCTCTGTGGACTCGGCCAGGGCTCTGTGAACTCGGCCAGGGCTCTGTGGACTCCGCCAGGGCTCTGTGGACGTGGCCAGGGCTCTGTGGACTCCGCCAGGGCTCTGTGAACTCGGCCAGGGCTCTGTGGACTCCGCCAGGGATCTGTGGATGTGGCCAGGGCTCTGTGGACTCGGCCAGGGCTCTGTGGACTCGGCCAGGGCTCTGTGGACTCCGCCAGGGCTCTGTGGATGTGGCCAGGTCTCTGTGGACTCTGCCAGGGCTCTGTGGACTCGGCCAGGGCTGTGTGGACTCGGCCAGGGCTGTGTGGACTCGGCCAGGGCTCTGTGGACTTCGCCAGGGCTCTGTGAACTCGGCCAGAGCTCTGTGGACTCCGCCAGGGCTCTGTGGACTCTGCCAGGGCTCTGTGAACCCTGCCAGGGCTCTGTGGACTCCGCCAGGGCTCTGTGGACTCCGCCAGGGCTCTGTGAACCCTGCCAGGGCTCTGTGGACTCCGCCAGGGCTCTGTGAACTCGGCCAGGGCTCTGTGGACTCGGCCAGGGCTCTGTGGACTTCGCCAGGGCTCTGTGAACTCGGCCAGAGCTCTGTGGACTCCGCCAGGGCTCTGTGGACTCGGCCAGGGCTCTGTGAACCCTGCCAGGGCTCTGTGGACTCCGCCAGGGCTCTGTGGACTCCGCCAGGGCTCTGTGAACCCTGCCAGGGCTCTGTGGACTCCGCCAGGGCTCTGTGAACTCGGCCAGGGCTCTGTGGACTCGGCCAGGGCTCTGTGGACTCCGCCAGGGCTCTGTGAACTCGGCCAGGGCTCTGTGGACTCCGCCAGGGCTCTGTGGACTCCGCCAGGGCTCTGTGAACCCTGCCAGGGCTCTGTGGACTCCGCCAGGGCTCTGTGAACTCGGCCAGGGCTCTGTGGACTCGGCCAGGGCTCTGTGGACTCCGCCAGGGCTCTGTGAACCCTGCCAGGGCTCTGTGGACTCCGCCAGGGCTCTGTGGATGTGGCCAGGGCTCTGTGGACTCCGCCAGGGCTCTGTGGACTCGGCCAGGGCTCTGTGGACTCCGCCAGGGCTCTGTGGACTCGGCCAGGGCTCTGTGAACTCTGCCAGGGCTCTGTGGACTCCGCCAGGGATCTGTGGATGTGGCCAGGGCTCTGTGGACTCAGCCAGGGCTCTGTGGACTCGGCCAGGGCTCTGTGGACTCGGCCAGGGCTCTGTGGATTTGGCCAGGGCTCTGTGGACTCGGCCAGGGCTCTGTGGAATCGGCCAGGGCTCTGTGGACTCCGCCAGGGCTCTGTGGACTCCGCCAGGGCTCTGTGGACTCTGCCAGGGCTCTGTGAACTCGGCCAGGGCTCTGTGGACTCGGCCAGGGCTCTGTGGACTCGGCCAGGGCTCTGTGGACTCCGCCAGGGCTCTGTGAACCCTGCCAGGGCTCTGTGGACTCCGCCAGGGCTCTGTGGACTCGGCCAGGGCTCTGTGGACACGGCCAGGGCTCTGTGGACTCTGCCAGGGCTCTGTGGACTCCTCCAGGGCTCTGTGAACTCGGCCAGGGCTCTGTGGACTCTGCCAGGGCTCTGTGGACTCGGCCAGGGCTCTGTGGACTCCGCCAGGGCTCTGTGGACTCGGCCAGGGCTCTGTGGACTCTGCCAGGGCTCTGTGGACTCGGCCAGGGCTCTGTGGACTCTGCCAGGGCTCTGTGAACTCGGCCAGGGCTCTGTGAACTCGGTCAGGGCTCTGTGGACTTGGCCAGGGCTCTGTGGACTCTGCCAGGGCTCTGTGAACTCTGCCAGGGCTCTGTGGACTCGGCCAGGGCTCTGTGGACTCCGCCAGGGCTCTGTGGACTCGGCCAGGGCTCTGTGGACTCTGCCAGGGCTCTGTGGAAGTGGCAAGGGCTCTGTGAACTCGGCCAGGGCTCTGTGGTCTCGGCCAGGGCTCTGTGGACTCGGCCAGGGCTCTGTGGACTCGGCCAGGGCTCTGTGAACTCGGCCAGGGCTCTGTGGACTCGGCCAGGGCTCTGTGGACTCCGCCAGGGCTCTGTGGACTCGGCCAGGGCTCTGTGGACTCGGCCAGGGCTCTGTGAACTCTGCCAGGGCTCTGTGGACTCCGCCAGGGATCTGTGGATGTGGCCAGGGCTCTGTGGACTCCGCCAGGGCTCTGTGGACTCGGCCAGGGCTCTGTGGACTCGGCCAGGGCTCTGTGGATTTGGCCAGGGCTCTGTGGACTCGGCCAGGGCTCTGTGGACTCGGCCAGGGCTCTGTGGACTCCGCCAGGGCTCTGTGGACTCCGCCAGGGCTCTGTGGACTCTGCCAGGGCTCTGTGAACTCGGCCAGGGCTCTGTGGACTCGGCCAGGGCTCTGTGGACTCGGCCAGGGCTCTGTGGACTCCGCCAGGGCTCTGTGAACCCTGCCAGGGCTCTGTGGACTCCGCCAGGGCTCTGTGGACTCGGCCAGGGCTCTGTGGACACGGCCAGGGCTCTGTGGACTCTGCCAGGGCTCTGTGGACTCCTCCAGGGCTCTGTGAACTCGGCCAGGGCTCTGTGGACTCTGCCAGGGCTCTGTGGACTCGGCCAGGGCTCTGTGGACTCCGCCAGGGCTCTGTGGACTCGGCCAGGGCTCTGTGGACTCTGCCAGGGCTCTGTGGACTCGGCCAGGGCTCTGTGGACTCCGCCAGGGCTCTGTGAACTCGGCCAGGGCTCTGTGAACTCGGTCAGGGCTCTGTGGACTCGGCCAGGGCTCTGTGGACTCTGCCAGGGCTCTGTGAACTCTGCCAGGGCTCTGTGGACTCGGCCAGGGCTCTGTGGACTCCGCCAGGGCTCTGTGGACTCGGCCAGGGCTCTGTGGACTCTGCCAGGGCTCTGTGGAAGTGGCAAGGGCTCTGTGAACTCGGCCAGGGCTCTGTGGTCTCGGCCAGGGCTCTGTGGACTCGGCCAGGGCTCTGTGGACTCGGCCAGGGCTCTGTGAACTCGGCCAGGGCTCTGTGGACTCCGCCAGGGCTCTGTGGACTCTGCCAGGGCTCTGTGGACTCGGCCAGGGCTCTGTGGATGTGGCCAGGGCTCTGTGGACTCTGCCAGGGCTCAGTGGACTCCGCCAGGGCTCTGTGAACTCGGCCAGGGCTCTGTGGACTCGGCCAGGGCTCTGTGGACTCCGCCAGGGCTCTGTGAACCCTGCCAGGGCTCTGTGGACTCCGCCAGGGCTCTGTGGACTCGGCCAGGGCTCTGTGGACTCGGCCAGGGCTCTGTGGATGTGGCCAGGGCTCTGTGGACTCTGCGAGGGCTCAGTGGACTCCGCCAGGGCTCTGTGAACTCGGCCAGGGCTCTGTGGACTCCGCCAGGGCTCTGTGGACTCCGCCAGGGCTCTGTGAACTCGGCCAGGGCTCTGTGGACTCCGCCAGGGCTCTGTGAACTCGGCCAGGGCTCTGTGGACTCGGCCAGGGCTCTGTGGACTCCGCCAGGGCTCTGTGAACTCGGCCAGGGCTCTGTGGACTCCGCCAGGGCTCTGTGAACTCGGCCAGTGCTCTGTGGACTCGGCCAGGGCTCTGTGGACTCCGCCAGGGCTCTGTGAACTCGGCCAGGGCTCTGTGGACTCCGCCAGGGCTCTGTGGACTCTGCCAGGGCTCTGTGAACTCGGCCAGGGCTCTGTGGACTCCGCCAGGGCTCTGTGGACTCGGCCAGGGCTCTGTGGACACGGCCAGGGCTCTGTGGACTCTGCCAGGGCTCTGTGGACTCCTCCAGGGCTCTGTGAACTCGGCCAGGGCTCTGTGGACTCTGCCAGGGCTCTGTGGACTCGGCCAGGGCTCTGTGGACTCCGCCAGGGCTCTGTGGACTCGGCCAGGGCTCTGTGGACTCTGCCAGGGCTCTGTGGACTCGGCCAGGGCTCTGTGGACTCCGCCAGGGCTCTGTGAACTCGGCCAGGGCTCTGTGAACTCGGTCAGGGCTCTGTGGACTCGGCCAGGGCTCTGTGGACTCTGCCAGGGCTCTGTGAACTCTGCCAGGGCTCTGTGGACTCGGCCAGGGCTCTGTGGACTCCGCCAGGGCTCTGTGGACTCGGCCAGGGCTCTGTGGACTCTGCCAGGGCTCTGTGGAAGTGGCAAGGGCTCTGTGAACTCGGCCAGGGCTCTGTGGTCTCGGCCAGGGCTCTGTGGACTCCGCCAGGGCTCTGTGGACTCGGCCAGGGCTCTGTGAACTCGGCCAGGGCTCTGTGGACTCCGCCAGGGCTCTGTGGACTCTGCCAGGGCTCTGTGGACTCGGCCAGGGCTCTGTGGATGTGGCCAGGGCTCTGTGGACTCTGGCAGGGCTCAGTGGACTCCGCCAGGGCTCTGTGAACTCGGCCAGGGCTCTGTGGACTTGGCCAGGGCTCTGTGGACTCCGCCAGGGCTCTGTGAACCCTGCCAGGGCTCTGTGGACTCCGCCAGGGCTCTGTGGACTCGGCCAGGGCTCTGTGGACTCGGCCAGGGCTCTGTGGATGTGGCCGGGGCTCTGTGGACTCTGCCAGGGCTCAGTGGACTCCGCCAGGGCTCTGTGAACTCGGCCAGGGCTCTGTGGACTCCGCCAGGGCTCTGTGGACTCCGCCAGGGCTCTGTGAACTCGGCCAGGGCTCTGTGGACTCCGCCAGGGCTCTGTGAACTCGGCCAGGGCTCTGTGGACTCGGCCAGGGCTCTGTGGACTCCGCCAGGGCTCTGTGAACTCGGCCAGGGCTCTGTGGACTCCGCCAGGGCTCTGTGAACTCGGCCAGGGCTCTGTGGACTCGGCCAGGGCTCTGTGGACTCGGCCAGGGCTCTGTGAACTCGGCCAGGGCTCTGTGGACTCGGCCAGGGCTCTGTGGACTCGGCCAGGGCTCTGTGAACTCGGCCAGGGCTCTGTGGACTCGGCCAGGGCTCTGTGGACTCCGCCAGGGCTCTGTGGATGTGGCCAGGGCTCTGTGGACTCCGCCAGGGCTCTGTGGACGTGGCCAGGGCTCTGTGGACGTGGCCAGGGCTCTGTGAACTCGGCCAGGGCTCTGTGGACTCCGCCAGGGCTCTGTGGATGTGGCCAGGGCTCTGTGGACTCGGCCAGGGCTCTGTGGACTCCGCCAGGGCTCTGTGGATGTGGCCAGGGCTCTGTGGACTCTGCCAGGGCTCTGTGGACTCGGCCAGGGCTCTGTGGACTCGGCCAGGGCTCTGTGGACTCCGCCAGGGCTCTGTGAACTCGGCCAGGGCTCTGTGGACTCCGCCAGGGCTCTGTGGACTCTGCCAGGGCTCTGTGAACTCGGCCAGGGCTCTGTGGACTCGGCCAGGGCTCTGTGAACTCGGCCAGGGCTCTGTGGATTCCGCCAGGGCTCTGTGGACTCTGCCAGGGCTCTGTGAACTCGGCCAGGGCTCTGTGGACTCGGCCAGGGCTCTGTGGACTCGGCCAGGGCTCTGTGGACTCCGCCAGGGCTCTGTGGAAGTGGCCAGGGCTCTGTGAACTCAGCCAGGGCTCTGTGGACTCGGCCAGGGCTCTGTGGACTCGGCCAGGGCTCTGTGGACTCCGCCAGGGCTCTGTGGACTCGGCCAGGGCTCTGTGGACTCCGCCAGGGCTCTGTGGACTCGGCCAGGGCTCTGTGGACTCCGCCAGGGCTCTGTGGACTCGGCCAGGGCTCTGTGGACTCGGCCAGGGCTCTGTGGACTCCGCCAGGGCTCTGTGGACTCCGCCAGGGCTCTGTGGACTCGGCCAGGGCTCTGTGGACTCGGCCAGGGCTCTGTGAACTCTGCCAGGGCTCTGTGGACTCCGCCAGGGATCTGTGGATGTGGCCAGGGCTCTGTGGACTCAGCCAGGGCTCTGTGGACTCGGCCAGGGCTCTGTGGACTCGGCCAGGGCTCTGTGGATTTGGCCAGGGCTCTGTGGACTCGGCCAGGGCTCTGTGGACTCGGCCAGGGCTCTGTGGACTCCGCCAGGGCTCTGTGAACTCGGCCAGGGCTCTGTGGACTCGGCCAGGGCTCTGTGAACTCGGCCAGGGCTCTGTGAACTCGGCCAGGGCTCTGTGGACTCCGCCAGGGCTCTGTGGACTCTGCCAGGGCTCTGTGAACTCGGCCAGGGCTCTGTGGACTCGGCCAGGGCTCTGTGGACTCCGCCAGGGCTCTGTGGAAGTGGCCAGGGCTCTGTGAACTCGGCCAGGGCTCTGTGGTCTCGGCCAGGGCTCTGTGGACTCGGCCAGGGCTCTGTGGACTCCGCCAGGGCTCTGTGAACCCTGCCAGGGCTCTGTGGACTCCGCCAGGGCTCTGTGGACTCTGCCAGGGCTCTGTGGACTCGGCCAGGGCTCTGTGGACTCGGCCAGGGCTCTGTTGACTCTGCCAGGGCTCTGTGGACTCCGCCAGGGCTCTGTGAACTCGGCCAGGGCTCTGTGGACTCTGCCAGGGCTCTGTGGATGTGGCCAGGGCTCTGTGGACTCTTCCAGGGCTCTGTGGACTCAGCCAGGGCTCTGTGGACTCGGCCAGGGCTCTGTGGACTCCGCCAGGGCTCTGTGGACTCGGACAGGGCTCTGTGGACTCGGCCAGGGCTCTGTGGACTCCGCCAGGGCTCTGTGGATGTGGCCAGGGCTCTGTGGACTCTGCCAGGGCTCTGTGGACTCGGCCAGGGCTCTGTGGACTCGGCCAGGGCTCTGTGGACTCCGCCAGGGCTCCGTGAACTCGGCCAGAGCTCTGTGGACTCCGCCAGGGCTCTGTGGACTCTGCCAGGGCTCTGTGAACCCTGCCAGGGCTCTGTGGATTCCGCCAGGGCTCTGTGGACTCCGCCAGGGCTCTGTGAACCCTGCCAGGGCTCTGTGGACTCCGCCAGGGCTCTGTGGACTCGGCCAGGGCTCTGTGGACTCCGCCAGGGCTCTGTGGACTCGGCCAGGGCTCTGTGGACTCGGCCAGGGCTCTGTGGACTCTGCCAGGGCTCTGTGAACTCTGCCAGGGCTCTGTGGACTCCGCCAGGGATCTGTGGATGTGGCCAGGGCTCTGTGGACTCAGCCAGGGCTCTGTGGACACAGCCAGGGCTCTGTGGACTCGGCCAGGGCTCTGTGGACTCGGCCAGGGCTCTGTGGACTCGGCCAGGGCTCTGTGGACTCCGCCAGGGCTCTGTGGACTCCGCCAGGGCTCTGTGAACTCGGCCAGGGCTCTGTGGACTCCGCCAGGGCTCTGTGGACTCCGCCAGGGCTCTGTGAACTCGGCCAGGGCTCTGTGGACTCCGCCAGGGCTCTGTGAACTCGGCCAGGGCTCTGTGGACTCGGCCAGGGCTCTGTGGACTCCGCCAGGGCTCTGTGGACTCGGCCAGGGCTCTGTGGACACCGCCAGGGCTCTGTGGACTCTGCCAGGGCTCTGTGGACTCCTCCAGGGCTCTGTGAACTCGGCCAGGGCTCTGTGGACTCTGCCAGGGCTCTGTGGACTCGGCCAGGGCTCTGTGGACTCCGCCAGGGCTCTGTGGACTCGGCCAGGGCTCTGTGGACTCGGCCAGGGCTCTGTGGACTCGGCCAGGGCTCTGTGAACTCGGCCAGGGCTCTGTGAACTCGGTCAGGGCTCTGTGGACTCGGCCAGGGCTCTGTGGACTCTGCCAGGGCTCTGTGAACTCTGCCAGGGCTCTGTGGACTCGGCCAGGGCTCTGTGGACTCCGCCAGGGCTCTGTGGACTCGGCCAGGGCTCTGTGGACTCTGCCAGGGCTCTGTGGAAGTGGCAAGGGCTCTGTGAACTCGGCCAGGGCTCTGTGGTCTCGGCCAGGGCTCTGTGGACTCGGCCAGGGCTCTGTGGACTCGGCCAGGGCTCTGTGAACTCGGCCAGGGCTCTGTGGACACCGCCAGGGCTCTGTGGTCTCTGCCAGGGCTCTGTGGACTCGGCCAGGGCTCTGTGGATGTGGCCAGGGCTCTGTGGACTCTGCCAGGGCTCAGTGGACTCCGCCAGGGCTCTGTGAACTCGGCCAGGGCTCTGTGGACTCGGCCAGGGCTCTGTGGACTCCGGCAGGGCTCTGTGCACCCTGCCAGGGCTCTGTGGACTCCGCCAGGGCTCTGTGGACTCGGCCAGGGCTCTGTGGACTCGGCCAGGGCTCTGTGGATGTGGCCAGGGCTCTGTGGACTCTGCCAGGGCTCAGTGGACTCCGCCAGGGCTCTGTGAACTCGGCCAGGGCTCTGTGGACTCGGCCAGGGCTCTGTGGACTCGGCCAGGGCTCTGTGAACTCGGCCAGGGCTCTGTGGACTCCGCCAGGGCTCTGTGGACGTGGCCAGGGCTCTGTGGACTCCGCCAGGGCTCTGTGAACTCGGCCAGGGCTCTGTGGACTCCGCCAGGGATCTGTGGATGTGGCCAGGGCTCTGTGGACTCGGCCAGGGCTCTGTGGACTCGGCCAGGGCTCTGTGGACTCCGCCAGGGCTCTGTGGATGTGGCCAGGGCTCTGTGGACTCTGCCAGGGCTCTGTGGACTCGGCCAGGGCTGTGTGGACTCGGCCAGGGCTCTGTGGACTCCGCCAGGGCTCTGTGAACTCGGCCAGGGCTCTGTGGACTCCGCCAGGGCTCTGTGGACTCTGCCAGGGCTCTGTGAACTCGGCCAGGGCTCTGTGGACTCGGCCAGGGCTCTGTGGACTCTGCCAGGGCTCTGTGGACTCGGCCAGGGCTCTGTGGACTCGGCCAGGGCTCTGTGGACTTCGCCAGGGCTCTGTGAACTCGGCCAGAGCTCTGTGGACTCCGCCAGGGCTCTGTGGACTCTGCCAGGGCTCTGTGAACCCTGCCAGGGCTCTGTGGACTCCGCCAGGGCTCTGTGGACTCCGCCAGGGCTCTGTGAACCCTGCCAGGGCTCTGTGGACTCCGCCAGGGCTCTGTGAACTCGGCCAGGGCTCTGTGGACTCGGCCAGGGCTCTGTGGACTCCGCCAGGGCTCTGTGAACTCGGCCAGGGCTCTGTGGACTCCGCCAGGGCTCTGTGAACTCGGCCAGGGCTCTGTGGACTCGGCCAGGGCTCTGTGGACTCCGCCAGGGCTCTGTGAACTCGGCCAGGGCTCTGTGGACTCGGCCAGGGCTCTGTGGACTCCGCCAGGGCTCTGTGAACTCGGCCAGGGCTCTGTGGACTCCGCCAGGGCTCTGTGGACTCTGCAAGGGCTCTGTGAACTCGGCCAGGGCTCTGTGGACTCCGCCAGGGCTCTCTGGACTCGGCCAGGGCTCTGTGGACTCTGCCAGGGCTCTGTGAACTCGGCCAGGGCTCTGTTGACTCGGCCAGGGCTCTGTGGACTCCGCCAGGGCTCTGTGGATGTGGCCAGGGCTCTGTGGACTCTTCCAGGGCTCTGTGGACTCTGCCAGGGCTCTGTGGACTCGGCCAGGGCTCTGTGGACTCGGCCAGGGCTCTGTGGACTCCGCCAGGGCTCTGTGAACTCGGCCAGGGCTCTGTGGACTCTGCCAGGGCTCTGTGGACTCGGCCAGGGCTCTGTGAACTCGGCCAGGGCTCTGTGGACTCGGCCAGGGCTCTGTGGACTCCGCCAGGGCTCTGTGAACTCGGCCAGGGCTCTGTGGACTCGGCCAGGGCTCTGTGGACTCCGCCAGGGCTCTGTGGAAGTGGCCAGGGCTCTGTGAACTCGGCCAGGGCTCTGTGGACTCCGCCAGGGCTCTGTGAACTCGGCCAGGGCTCTGTGGACTCCGCCAGGGCTCTGTGAACTCGGCCAGGGCTCTGTGGACTCGGCCAGGGCTCTGTGGACTCCGCCAGGGCTCTGTGAACCCTGCCAGGGCTCTGTGGACTCCGCCAGGGCTCTGTGGACTCGGCCAGGGCTCTGTGGACTCCGCCAGGGCTCTGTGGACTCGGCCAGGGCTCTGTGGACTCGGCCAGGGCTCTGTGGACGTGGCCAGGGCTCTGTGAACTCTGCCAGGGCTCTGTGGACTCCGCCAGGGATCTGTGGATGTGGCCAGGGCTCTGTGGACTCAGCCAGGGCTCTGTGGACTCGGCCAGGGCTCTGTGGACTCGGCCAGGGCTCTGTGGATTTGGCCAGGGCTCTGTGGACTCGGCCAGGGCTCTGTGGACTCGGCCAGGGCTCTGTGGACTCCGCCAGGGCTCTGTGGACTCCGCCAGGGCTCTGTGGACTCTGCCAGGGCTCTGTGAACTCGGCCAGGGCTCTGTGGACTCGGCCAGGGCTCTGTGGACTCGGCCAGGGCTCTGTGGACTCCGCCAGGGCTCTGTGAACTCTGCCAGGGCTCTGTGGACTCCGCCAGGGCTCTGTGGACTCGGCCAGGGCTCTGTGGACTCGGCCAGGGCTCTGTGGACTCTGCCAGGGCTCTGTGGACTCCGCCAGGGCTCTGTGAACTCGGCCAGGGCTCTGTGGACTCTGCCAGGGCTCTGTGGACTCGGCCAGGGCTCTGTGGACTCCGCCAGGGCTCTGTGGACTCGGCCAGGGCTCTGTGGACTCTGCCAGGGCTCTGTGGACTCGGCCAGGGCTCTGTGGACTCCGCCAGGGCTCTGTGAACTCGGCCAGGGCTCTGTGAACTCGGTCAGGGCTCTGTGGACTCGGCCAGGGCTCTGTGGATGTGGCCAGGGCTCTGTGGACTCTGCCAGGGCTCTGTGGACTCGGCCAGGGCTCTGTGGACTCCGCCAGGGCTCTGTGGACTCGGCCAGGGCTCTGTGGACTCTGCCAGGGCTCTGTGGAAGTGGCCAGGGCTCTGTGAACTCGGCCAGGGCTCTGTGGACTCGGCCAGGGCTCTGTGGACTCGGCCAGGGCTCTGTGGACTCGGCCAGGGCTCTGTGGACTCGGCCAGGGCTCTGTGGACTCCGCCAGGGCTCTGTGGACTCTGCCAGGGCTCTGTGGACTCGGCCAGGGCTCTGTGGATGTGGCCAGGGCTCTGTGGACTCTGCCAGGGCTCTGTGGACTCCGCCAGGGCTCTGTGAACTCGGCCAGGGCTCTGTGGACTCGGCCAGGGCTCTGTGGACTCCGCCAGGGCTCTGTGAACTCTGCCAGGGCTCTGTGGACTCCGCCAGGGCTCTGTGGACTCGGCCAGGGCTCTGTGGACTCGGCCAGGGCTCTGTGGACTCGGCCAGGGCTCTGTGGACTCCGCCAGGGCTCTGTGAACTCGGCCAGGGCTCTGTGGACTCCGCCAGGGCTCTGTGGACGTGGCCAGGGCTCTGTGGACTCCGCCAGGGCTCTGTGAACTCGGCCAGGGCTCTGTGGACTCCGCCAGGGATCTGTGGATGTGGCCAGGGCTCTGTGGACTCGGCCAGGGCTCTGTGGACTCGGCCAGGGCTCTGTGGACTCCGCCAGGGCTCTGTGGATGTGGCCAGGGCTCTGTGGACTCTGCCAGGGCTCTGTGGACTCGGCCAGGGCTCTGTGGACTCGGCCAGGGCTCTGTGGACTCGGCCAGGGCTCTGTGGACTCCGCCAGGGCTCTGTGAACTCGGCCAGGGCTCTGTGGACTCCGCCAGGGCTCTGTGGACTCTGCCAGGGCTCTGTGAACTCGGCCAGGGCTCTGTGGACTCGGCCAGGGCTCTGTGGACTCTGCCAGGGCTCTGTGGACTCGGCCAGGGCTCTGTGGACTCGGCCAGGGCTCTGTGGACTCCGCCAGGGCTCTGTGAACTCGGCCAGAGCTCTGTGGACTCCGCCAGGGCTCTGTGGACTCTGCCAGGGCTCTGTGAACTCTGCCAGGGCTCTGTGGACTCCGCCAGGGCTCTGTGGACTTCGCCAGGGCTCTGTGAACTCTGCCAGGGCTCTGTGGACTCCGCCAGGGCTCTGTGAACTCGGCCAGGGCTCTGTGGACTCGGCCAGGGCTCTGTGGATGTGGCCAGGGCTCTGTGGACTCTGCCAGGGCTCAGTGGACTCCGCCAGGGCTCTGTGAACTCGGCCAGGGCTCTGTGGACTCCGCCAGGGCTCTGTGGACTCGGCCAGGGCTCTGTGAACTCGGCCAGGGCTCTGTGGACTCCGCCAGGGCTCTGTGGACGTGGCCAGGGCTCTGTGGACTCTGCCAGGGCTCTGTGAACTCGGCCAGGGCTCTGTGGACTCCGCCAGGGATCTGTGGATGTGGCCAGGGCTCTGTGGACTCGGCCAGGGCTCTGTGGACTCGGCCAGGGCTCTGTGGACTCCGCCAGGGCTCTGTGGATGTGGCCAGGGCTCTGTGGACTCTGCCAGGGCTCTGTGGACTCGGCCAGGGCTCTGTGGACTCGGCCAGGGCTCTGTGGACTCGGCCAGGGCTCTGTGGACTCCGCCAGGGCTCTGTGAACTCGGCCAGGGCTCTGTGGACTCCGCCAGGGCTCTGTGGACTCTGCCAGGGCTCTGTGAACTCGGTCAGGGCTCTGTGGACTCCGCCAGGGCTCTGTGGACTCTGCCAGGGCTCTGTGAACTCGGCCAGGGCTCTGTGGACTCCGCCAGGGCTCTGTGGACTCTGCCAGGGCTCTGTGGACTCCGCCAGGGCTCTGTGGAAGTGGCCAGGGCTCTGTGGACTCGGCCAGGGCTCTGTGGACTCCGCCAGGGCTCTGTGAACCCTGCCAGGGCTCTGTGGACTCCGCCAGGGCTCTGTGGACTCGGCCAGGGCTCTGTGGACTCCGCCAGGGCTCTGTGGACTCGGCCAGGGCTCTGTGGACTCCGCCAGGGCTCTGTGGATGTGGCCAGGGCTCTGTGGACTCGGCCAGGGCTCTGTGGACTCCGCCAGGGCTCTGTGGATGTGGCCAGGGCTCTGTGGACTCCGCCAGGGCTCTGTGGACTCTGCCAGGGCTCTGTGGACTCCGCCAGGGCTCTGTGGACTCCGCCAGGGCTCTGTGGAAGTGGCCAGGGCTCTGTGGACTCGGCCAGGGCTCTGTGGACTCGGCCAGGGCTCTGTGGACTCCGCCAGGGCTCTGTGAACTCGGCCAGGGCTCTGTGGACTCCGCCAGGGCTCTGTGGACTCCGCCAGGGCTCTGTGAACTCTGCCAGGGCTCTGTGGACTCCGCCAGGGCTCTGTGGACTCTGCCAGGGCTCTGTGGACTCGGCCAGGGCTCTGTGGACTCGGCCAGGGCTCTGTGAACTCTGCCAGGGCTCTGTGGAAGTGGCCAGGGCTCTGTGGACTCCGCCAGGGCTCTGTGGATGTGGCCAGGGCTCTGTGGACTCTGCCAGGGCTCTGTGGACTCCGCCAGGGCTCTGTGGACTCTGCCAGGGCTCTGTGGACTCGGCCAGGGCTCTGTGGACTCGGCCAGGGCTCTGTGGACTCCGCCAGGGCTCTGTGAACTCGGCCAGGGCTCTGTGGACTCGGCCAGGGCTCTGTGGACTCCGCCAGGGCTCTGTGGACTCGGCCAGGGCTCTGTGAACTCGGCCAGGGCTCTGTGGACTCCGCCAGGGCTCTGTGAACTCGGCCAGGGCTCTGTGGACTCGGCCAGGGCTCTGTGGACTCTGCCAGGGCTCTGTGAACTTGGCCAGGGCTCTGTGGACTCTGCCAGGGCTCTGTGGACTCCGCCAGGGCTCTATGGACTCGGACAGGGCTCTGTGGACTCCGCCAGGGCTCTGTGAACTCTGCCAGGGCTCTGTGGACTCCGCCAGGGCTCTGTGGACTCGGCCAGGGCTCTGTGGACTCGGCCAGGGCTCTGTGGACTCCGCCAGGGCTCTGTGAACTCGGCCAGGGCTCTGTGGACTCGGCCAGGGCTCTGTGAACTCGGCCAGGGCTCTGTGGACTCCGCCAGGGCTCTCTGGACTCAGCCAGGGCTCTGTGGACTCGGCCAGGGCTCTGTGAACTCGGCCAGGGCTCTGTGGACTCGGCCAGGGCTCTGTGGACTCCGCCAGGGCTCTGTGGATGTGGCCAGGGCTCTGTGGACTCTGCCAGGGCTCTGTGGACTCGGCCAGGGCTCTGTGGACTCGGACAGGGCTCTGTGGACTCCGCCAGGGCTCTGTGAACTCGGCCAGGGCTCTGTGGACTCCGCCAGGGCTCTGTGGACTCTGCCAGGGCTCTGTGGACTCGGCCAGGGCTCTGTGGACTCCGCCAGGGCTCTGTGGACTCGGCCAGGGCTCTGTGGACTCCGCCAGGGCTCTGTGGAAGTGGCCAGGGCTCTGTGAACTCGGCCAGGGCTCTGTGGACTCCGCCAGGGCTCTGTGGACTCGGCCAGGGCTCTGTGAAGTCGGTCAGGGCTCTGTGGACTCCGCCAGGGCTCTGTGGACTCGGCCAGGGCTCTGTGGACTCGGCCAGGGCTCTGTGGACTCCGCCAGGGCTCTGTGGACTCGGCCAGGGCTCTGTGGACTCCGCCAGGGCTCTGTGAACTCGGCCAGGGCTCTGTGGACTCCGCCAGGGCTCTGTGGATGTGGCCAGGGCACTGTGGAATCTGCCAGGGCTCTGTGGATGTGGCCAGGGCTCTGTGGACTCCGCCAGGGCTCTGTGGACTCGGCCAGGGCTCTGTGAACTCGGTCAGGGCTCTGTGGACTCCGCCAGGGCTCTGTGAACTCCGCCAGGGCTCTGTGGACTCGGCCAGGGCTCTGTGGACTCCGCCAGGGCTCTGTGGACGTGGCCAGGGCTCTGTGGACGTGGCCAGGGCTCTGTGAACTCGGCCAGGGCTCTGTGGACTCGGCCAGGGTTCTGTGGACTCTGCCAGGGCTCTGTGAACTCGGCCAGGGCTCTGTGGACTCGGCCAGGGCTCTGTGGACTCGGCCAGGGCTCTGTGAACTCGGCCAGGGCTCTGTGGACTCCGCCAGGGCTCTGTGGACTCGGCCAGGGCTCTGTGAACTCGGCCAGGGCTCTGTGGACTCGGCCAGGGCTCTGTGAACTCGGCCAGGGCTCTGTGGACTCCGCCAGGGCTCTGTGGACTCTGCCAGGGCTCTGTGAACTCGGCCAGGGCTCTGTGGACTCCGCCAGGGCTCTGTGGACTCGGCCAGGGCTCTGTGGACTCCGCCAGGGCTCTGTGGAAGTGGCCAGGGCTCTGTGAACTCGGCCAGGGCTCTGTGGACTCCGCCAGGGCTCTGTGGACTCTGCCAGGGCTCTGTGAACTCGGCCAGGGCTCTGTGGTCTCTGCCAGGGCTCTGTGAACTCGGCCAGGGCTCAGTGGACTCCGCCAGGGCTCTGTGGACTCGGCCAGGGCTCTGTGGACGTGGCCAGGGCTCTGTGGACTCCGCCAGGGCTCTGTGGACTCGGCCAGGGCTCTGTGAACTCGGCCAGGGCTCTGTGGACTCCACCAGGGCTCTGTGAACTCGGCCAGGGCTCTGTGGACTCGGCCAGGGCTCTGTGGACTCTGCCAGGGCTCTGTGAACTCTGCCAGGGCTCTGTGGACTCCTCCAGGGCTCTGTGGATGTGGCCAGGGCTCTGTGGACTCTGCCAGGGCTCTGTGGACTCAGCCAGGGCTCTGTGGACTCGGCCAGGGCTCTGTGGACTCCGCCAGGGCTCTGTGGACTCCGCCAGGGCTCTGTGGACTTGGCCAGGGCTCTGTGGAATCCACCAGGGCTCTGTGGATGTGGCCAGGGCTCTGTGGACTCTGCCAGGGCTCTGTGGACTCGGCCAGGGCTCTGTGGACTCGGCCAGGGCTCTGTGAACTCGGCCAGGGCTCTGTGGACTCGGCCAGGGCTCTGTGGACTCCACCAGGGCTCTGTGGATGTGGCCAGGGCTCTGTGGACTCCGCCAGGGCTCTGTGGACTCTGCCAGGGCTCTGTGAACTCGGCCAGGGCTCTGTGGACTCCGCCAGGGCTCTGTGGAAGTGGCCAGGGCTCTGTGAACTCCGCCAGGGCTCTGTGGAAGTGGCCAGGGCTCTGTGGACTCGGCCAGGGCTCTGTGGACTCCGCCAGGGCTCTGTGAACTCGGCCAGGGCTCTGTGGACTCGGACAGGGCTCTGTGGACTCGGCCAGGGCTCTGTGGACTCCGTCAGGGCTCTGTGGATGTGGCCAGGGCTCTGTGGACTCTGCCAGGGCTCTGTGGACTCCGCCAGGGCTCTGTGGACTCGGCCAGGGCTCTGTGGAATCCGCCAGGGCTCTGTGAACTCGGCCAGGGCTCTGTGAACTCGGCCAGGGCTCTGTGGACTCTGCCAGGGCTCTGTGAACTCGGCCAGGGCTCTGTGAACTCTGCCAGGGCTCTGTGGAAGTGGCCAGGGCTCTGTGGACTCCGCCAGGGCTCTGTGGATGTGGCCAGGGCTCTGTGGACTCTGCCAGGGCTCAGTGGACTCGGCCAGGGCTCTGTGGACTCCGCCAGGGCTCTATGGACTCTGCCAGGGCTCTGTGGACTCGGCCAGGGCTCTGTGGACTCGGCCAGGGCTCTGTGGACTCCGCCAGGGCTCTGTGAACTCGGCCAGGGCTCTGTGGACTCGGCCAGGGCTCTGTGGAGTCCGCCAGGGCTCTGTGGACTCGGCCAGGGCTCTGTGAACTCGGCCAGGGCTCTGTGGACTCCGCCAGGGCTCTGTGGACTCGGCCAGGGCTCTGTGGACTCTGCCAGGGCTCTGTGGACTCCGCCAGGGCTCTGTGGACTCTGCCAGGGCTCTGTGGACTCCGCCAGGGCTCTATGGACTCGGACAGGGCTCTGTGGACTCCGCCAGGGCTCTGTGAACTCTGCCAGGGCTCTGTGGACTCCGCCAGGGCTCTGTGGACTCGGCCAGGGCTCTGTGGACTCGGCCAGGGCTCTGTGGACTCGGCCAGGGCTCTGTGGACTCCGCCAGGGCTCTGTGAACTCGGCCAGGGCTCTGTGGACTCGGCCAGGGCTCTGTGAACTCGGCCAGGGCTCTGTGGACTCCGCCAGGGCTCTCTGGACTCAGCCAGGGCTCTGTGGACTCTGCCAGGGCTCTGTGAACTCGGCCAGGGCTCTGTGGACTCGGCCAGGGCTCTGTGGACTCCGCCAGGGCTCTGTGGATGTGGCCAGGGCTCTGTGGACTCTGCCAGGGCTCTGTGGACTCGGCCAGGGCTCTGTGGACTCGGACAGGGCTCTGTGGACTCCGCCAGGGCTCTGTGAACTCGGCCAGGGCTGTGTGGACTCCGCCAGCGCTCTGTGGACTCTGCCAGGGCTCTGTGGACTCGGCCAGGGCTCTGTGGACTCCGCCAGGGCTCTGTGGACTCGGCCAGGGCTCTGTGGACTCCGCCAGGGCTCTGTGGAAGTGGCCAGGGCTCTGTGAACTCGGCCAGGGCTCTGTGGACTCCGCCAGGGCTCTGTGGACTCGGCCAGGGCTCTGTGAAGTCGGTCAGGGCTCTGTGGACTCCGCCAGGGCTCTGTGGACTCGGCCAGGGCTCTGTGGACTCGGCCAGGGCTCTGTGGACTCCGCCAGGGCTCTGTGGACTCGGCCAGGGCTCTGTGGACTCCGCCAGGGCTCTGTGAACTCGGCCAGGGCTCTGTGGACTCCGCCAGGGCTCTGTGGATGTGGCCAGGGCTCTGTGGAATCTGCCAGGGCTCTGTGGATGTGGCCAGGGCTCTGTGGACTCCGCCAGGGCTCTGTGGACTCGGCCAGGGCTCTGTGAACTCGGTCAGGGCTCTGTGGACTCCGCCAGGGCTCTGTGAACTCGGCCAGGGCTCTGTGGACTCGGCCAGGGCTCTGTGGACTCCGCCAGGGCTCTGTGGACGTGGCCAGGGCTCTGTGGACGTGGCCAGGGCTCTGTGAACTCGGCCAGGGCTCTGTGGACTCGGCCAGGGCTCTGTGGACTCGGCCAGGGCTCTGTGAACTCGGCCAGGGCTCTGTGGACTCCGCCAGGGCTCTGTGGACTCGGCCAGGGCTCTGTGAACTCGGCCAGGGCTCTGTGGACTCGGCCAGGGCTCTGTGGACTCGGCCAGGGCTCTGTGAACTCGGCCAGGGCTCTGTGGACTCGGCCAGGGCTCTGTGGACTCCGCCAGGGCTCTGTGGACTCTGCCAGGGCTCTGTGAACTCGGCCAGGGCTCTGTGGACTCCGCCAGGGCTCTGTGGACTCGGCCAGGGCTCTGTGGACTCCGCCAGGGCTCTGTGGAAGTGGCCAGGGCTCTGTGAACTCGGCCAGGGCTCTGTGGACTCGGCCAGGGCTCTGTGGACTCTGCCAGGGCTCTGTGAACTCGGCCAGGGCTCTGTGGTCTCTGCCAGGGGTCTGTGAACTCGGCCAGGGCTCTGTGGACTCCGCCAGGGCTCTGTGAACTCGGCCAGGGCTCTGTGGACTCGGCCAGGGCTCTGTGGACTCTGCCAGGGCTCTGTGAACTCTGCCAGGGCTCTGTGGACTCCTCCAGGGCTCTGTGGATGTGGCCAGGGCTCTGTGGACTCTGCCAGGGCTCTGTGGACTCAGCCAGGGCTCTGTGGACTCGGCCAGGGCTCTGTGGACTCCGCCAGGGCTCTGTGGACTCGGCCAGGGCTCTGTGGACTCGGCCAGGGCTCTGTGGAATCCACCAGGGCTCTGTGGATGTGGCCAGGGCTCTGTGGACTCTGCCAGGGCTCTGTGGACTCGGCCAGGGCTCTGTGGACTCCGCCACGGCTCTGTGAACTCGGCCAGGGCTCTGTGGACTCGGCCAGGGCTCTGTGGACTCCACCAGGGCTCTGTGGATGTGGCCAGGGCTCTGTGGACTCCGCCAGGGCTCTGTGGACTCTGCCAGGGCTCTGTGAACTCGGCCAGGGCTCTGTGGACTCCGCCAGGGCTCTGTGGAAGTGGCCAGGGCTCTGTGAACTCCGCCAGGGCTCTGTGGAAGTGGCCAGGGCTCTGTGGACTCGGCCAGGGCTCTGTGGACTCCGCCAGGGCTCTGTGAACTCGGCCAGGGCTCTGTGGACTCGGACAGGGCTCTGTGGACTCGGCCAGGGCTCTGTGGACTCCGTCAGGGCTCTGTGGATGTGGCCAGGGCTCTGTGGACTCTGCCAGGGCTCTGTGGACTCCGCCAGGGCTCTGTGGACTCGGCCAGGGCTCTGTGGACTCGGCCAGGGCTCTGTGGACTCCGCCAGGGCTCTGTGAACTCGGCCAGGGCTCTGTGAACTCGGCCAGGGCTCTGTGGACTCTGCCAGGGCTCTGTGAACTCGGCCAGGGCTCTGTGGACTCCGCCAGGGCTCTGTGGACTCTGCCAGGGCTCTGTGGACTCGGCCAGGGCTCTGTGGACTCCGCCAGGGCTCTGTGGAAGTGGCCAGGGCTCTGTGAACTCGGCCAGGGCTCTGTGGTCTCGGCCAGGGCTCTGTGGACTCGGCCAGGGCTCTGTGGATGTGGCCAGGGCTCTGTGAACCCTGCCAGGGCTCTGTGGACTCCGCCAGGGCTCTGTGGAAGTGGCCAGGGCTCTGTGGACTCGGCCAGGGCTCTGTGGACTCGGCCAGGGTTCTGTGGACTCGGCCAGGGCTCTGTGGACTCCGCCAGGGCTCTGTGAACTCGGCCAGGGCTCTGTGGACTCTGCCAGGGCTCTGTGGACTCGGCCAGGGCTCTGTGGACTCGGCCAGGGCTCTGTGGACTCGGCCAGGGCTCTGTGAACTTGGCCAGGGCTCTGTGGACTCTGCCAGGGCTCTGTGGACTCCGCCAGGGCTCTATGGACTCGGACAGGGCTCTGTGGACTCCGCCAGGGCTCTGTGAACTCCGCCAGGGCTCTGTGGACTCCGCCAGGGCTCTGTGGACTCGGCCAGGGCTCTGTGGACTCGGCCAGGGCTCTGTGGACTCGGCCAGGGCTCTGTGAACTCGGCCAGGGCTCTGTGGACTTGGCCAGGGCTCTGTGGACTCCGCCAGGGCTCTCTGGACTCAGCCAGGGCTCTGTGGACTCTGCCAGGGCTCTGTGAACTCGGCCAGGGCTCTGTGGACTCGGCCAGGGCTCTGTGGACTCCGCCAGGGCTCTGTGGACTCGGCCAGGGCTCTGTGAACTCGGACAGGGCTCTGTGGACTCCGCCAGGGCTCTGTGGACTCTGCCAGGGCTCTGTGGACTCGGCCAGGGCTCTGTGGACTCCGCCAGGGCTCTGTGGACTCGGCCAGGGCTCTGTGGACTCGGACAGGGCTCTGTGGACTCCGCCAGGGCTCTGTGAACTCGGCCAGGGCTCTGTGGACTCCGCCAGGGCTCTGTGGACAATGCCAGGGCTCTGTGGACTCCGCCAGGGCTCTGTGGACTCCGCCAGGGCTCTGTGGACTCGGCCAGGGCTCTGTGGACTCCGCCAGGGCTCTGTGGAAGTGGCCAGGGCTCTGTGAACTCGGCCAGGACTCTGTGGACTCTGCCAGGGCTCTGTGGACTCGGCCAGGGCTCTGTGGACACCGCCAGGGCTCTGTGAACTCGGCCAGGGCTCTGTGGACTCGGCCAGGGCTCTGTGGACTCCGCCAGGGCTCTGTGAACCCTGCCAGGGCTCTGTGGACTCCGCCAGGGCTCTGTGGACTCTGCCAGGGCTCTGTGGACTCGGCCAGGGCTCTGTGGACTCGGCCAGGGCTCTGTGGACTCCGCCAGGGCTCTGTGAACTCGGCCAGGGCTCTGTGGACTCGGCCAGGGCTCTGTGGACTCGGCCAGGGCTCTGTGGACTCCGCCAGGGCTCTGTGAACTCGGCCAGGGCTCTGTGGACTCGGCCAGGGCTCTGTGAACTCGGCCAGGGCTCTGTGGACTCGGCCAGGGCTCTGTGGACTCCGCCAGGGCTCTGTGGACTCGGCCAGGGCTCTGTGGACTCGGCCAGGGCTCTGTGGACTCCGTCAAGGCTCTGTGGATGTGGCCAGGGCTCTGTGGACTCTGCCAGGGCTCTGTGGACTCCGCCAGGGCTCTG
>JAZGTQ010000149.1:0-27380 GCA_037953605.1 Necrosyrtes monachus | reverse complement strand
AGTAATACTTTTTATTAGACCATACTTCTTATTCCGCCATGCATTATCCATTCTTGTAGGTCCTTGGTGTTTTTATTTTAGTGTGAACTATATGTTTCTCCAGTCTGACCTCTTGGAAGAAAAGCTCCTCGTCTTTTTTTCTCTGAAAAAGAAAGAAAAACAGTGAGGAGGAGGAAAGGGAGGAAAAGGGGAAAGCGAGGGGAAAATCTTTGTATCTTTTACAAGATAATAGAATTGAAATCAATTTCGAAATTAGCAGAGCTATGGCTCTTCAGGGAAATTTGGCTAAAATTACCTGTAAGTTTCATGGGGACAGGGCTTAGCTCGTGTTCTGAATGTACTGCAAACTGATCAGCACAGAGTGCTGCATGTATACCATGAGATCTTTCCACTATCTATATTTTCCACTTATCTATACCACTGTACCTTTCTTTCTGCTGTATTACCTCCCTGATGGACAGATCCTGATCTCTCCCGATCCTGATGTTGGTGCAAATCCTAATGCATTTCTTTTTATTCAGAGGAAACCCTCCAGACCTACACTTCTGTGACTGGATGCAGAATTTGGTTTTGTCATATACTCATTTTTGGAGGTGGAGGCCACCATGCTTAAAAAAGCTGGAGGAGAAGAATTCCTGAGTCTAGTTCAAGGTTATATTGCCAGTCAGAATATTACTGTGAACATTTTGCAGCCTATTTATTGTCCCGTTAAACAGAACGCAGAGCTCTTACAAGTGATACATCAGATACTTTTGCTTCTCTGGCTACGAGAGTCCTTTATTCTTCTAATCACTCTACCTGTTAAAGGATTTTTTTTTTTTTCCTATGATGGCATATAGCAGAATAAAATATAACTACAGTCAGCAAGGCAGGATCCTGAGGTCACTGATACATATCACCTAACTGGATAGGGTGGGCTGAGATCTTGTGAGATAGACCTAAAACTTCTCTCCTATCCAAAACTGGTAAATTCAGTTCAAGACACTTCAAACTAGTGATGGTAAACCAACTGACAGAAATCCAGAATAAGGACTGCTCTGCAAAAGGTAGCCTTTGATGAATGGCTGAAGAAGCAGTAGTAGTTTTTGTTTAGAGAGAGAACAGCCAGAGATACAAGTCTTCCAATATGCAGAAGATAGCTTCTGATGAGAAAGAAACAAACTTCCTTGAAGAGTATAGCTTACTGGAATAGAAATTAGGAACTAAAACTGGAATAAGGGGGAGGTCTAGGAAAGAAATAAAGGAGAAACATAAGCTGTAATTACCTAGAGAGTCTGCTTGGATTGCTGTTTCCGGAGGAAAGTGAGGAGTATCACTGGATGATGTCTCAAAACGTCCTCCAGCCTTCTTTTTCACAACTGCAGTTTGTGAAGGTGCTATCTTTCTCTCTAGAATCAGAATCACAGCTAGTTACAAGCGCCTTCCATAAGGCTCAGTAAGAAGTAGCCTGAGGATTTTTGCTGCAGAAGCTTGGTAGTTCCCCTTATCAACAAAAAGTGGTCAACAAAAACTTCTGTTCCATCTCACTATTTCATTGCAGGCCAAAAAGAGTTAATAAAGAAACAGACAAGCCTATAGATCTTCCATTCTATAGCACTTGGCATCTCATTTGGCTCTGCAAGTCAACTCATTTGGAGAAGATGCACCTCCTTCTTCATCTGTTTCACACCCTAAAGGCCCCAAAGGCCAGCTAAATGGACCAATGGTTTGAAGCAGTAAAACAAACCCGTTCTATACATCCACTAGGAGACCCAGGCTATACAGGCATAAAACCAAACACAAAGACCTCAATCTTTCTGAATAAAAAAGCCTTTCCATCTAACCCCACTGAGAAGAGGATGCAATAAGCTGATGAGGTGTTAGTAGACCATAGGGCTGTGTGAGCTCACTGTTCTTGCATTACACCAAGCTAGCTGGGAGCCCACAGGTGCAGGACTCCATGGAGAGCTTGCTGGAGATCATGTATATAATATACACTTCTCAGGAGAGGTCATTAACTGGACTATGCTGCCAACCAGGTCAGCTACCTGGCCTTTAGTTCCCGCTTCTCCTCACTTTCCATGCAGATGGAAATACATCCAGGATGGGGTACAGGGAAAGTGCGGAACAGCTGACCATGCCAGACATATTTTGAATGTCTGCATCGTATTTCTAGCAAAGGGAGCAGAACATCATCTCCTGGGAGAGCCTGACAGAATAACACGATTCCTTTCTCATTCTCTAAACTCCAGAGCAGCTTAGATATCTGCATGAAGCACTGATCTCTTGTGAGAGGCCAGCCCTGTGTCAACACGGCATTCTTCTACTCAGAACAAGGTATCTGGAAACCATGAAAATGTAGGGCCTCACCTCGAAACTAGACCTACTGGAAAGAAAAGACAAAGCCCAAAGAAAATGCAAGTCTGGTAAGCCTGTAAGCCTAAATCTATACCCTATTTCTAAATCTAGCTAACGGTGTACGCCCACCAAGATGCCAGTCTGGGTTTTGTGCCTGGGTTTCTTTTGCATGGAGATGGAAGTCAGGAAGAAGCTGATAAAAGCCCAGGTCTTCCCTGGTTCAGGTGCTCGTACATGTCAGAGGATGCACCCTGACGCAGGACAAGCCCCAGCATCCTGTGGTACAGCCATGACAGTCTTCAGCCGAGAGCTAAATTACAAATTCATTTCAAGGCAAATGAATTTAAATACCCCGAAACCTAAGCTGGGTAGCAACTTCTGGTAGATATGTTCTCTGTTTATTTTATAACCATATCCTCCCGGTACCCACTCTGGGTGAGACAGCGTCATTTACTGTCCATGAGTGAAATGTTTGTCCGAGGCGAGTCACTACAGGGAAAGCTCTTCTTCAGAAGCCACAGCACTGCCCTCATTGTGTGGCCTTTACCATGCACCCCAAAAAACCATGATACAGAGATCATTGACGGAGAGTGTGTGTTATCAACATGTTCACAGGAGCGAATGAAAAGAGAAATTTATCTGCACAGTTAATTTTCTGGCTCAACAGAAAGAGCACGAATTTCTGTTAGCTGCTCATGCTCCTGATTCTAGTGCATTGTACCGCTGTTCATTTAATGACTGAAGCCCCTTTTAAGAGACAAGGATGACAGGGTTGCAATGAATCTGTGAAAGTCTCGAGCTGATCCACCGATCATTATCACTGACTTCAACTGGGTTATTTACTTTGTTCAGTTCAGAAATGATGAGTAACATGTCCATTTGTGCCTTTCACCATATGCCCAGGACACTTGTCATGCTATAAAAACACTAGTTTTAAGTAGCAGTCTCCTGTGCAATCTCATCGAACCTGTTCCTTAGTGCATATATGCCTTTCTTCTTTCTTCTCCAAATGTTTTGAAATGCGCACAAATTAGAAATAAAACAAAACTGGCAGTTCAAAAAAAGGTAACCGTTCTCAAAACATAAATAAGGCGATGACGTTTCAGTAAAGAGTGTATTTTGTTGCTTAGAGCACCAGTTAGAAGTAATTCCTTCATAACCTCTCATGTCAGGAAATCAGTTCAGCAAAAGCTATTTTCAGCTGAGAATTCTGAAATAAGAGATCAAAAATTACACTGTAAATTCAAAAGTCCAATAATAGTAAAAAGATAGATTCATGTGGAGCTGATCCAAAAGTTCTGGCTGTGTTGTGAAATCACTCTCGCAATTCAAAAAACAACTGTAAGTAACATTGGTAGCTCAAGGATGCTTCTGAGTAGGCCTCCTGTGTTAACTAGAGATAGCAAGCACTAAAGAAGGCTTTTGTCTAGATAAGCACCGAAAAATCAGCTGAAGCTAACAACTTTTGTAACAAGCTGAGACCAAATGCTTGATGGGCCAAGTCGTGACCATGCGTGGAAAGGAGGCACCCAGAGTTCACAGGCACGGCACCAAGAGGTGCCCTTTTTACAGCCACTAGGGACCACCAGAGACCACTAAAGACCCCCAGGGAAGCCCCTCGGAGACCCAGGCTGCCTGCATAATGACTATGTAAACATGATAATCAGTTCCAGGTAATAGATTGAATACGTCTAATCATTCCAGGAAATTTAATACATGTGCATGGAACAAGGTAATAATATAAGCTTTGACTGATGCAACATACAGTATGCATGATAGGCGGAACGATCCCCTGTGCATCCAGCGCTGCAATAAAGAATGCCTGCTTCTTAATACTACACTGGTGTTAAGGAGTTCACTTCCCGATTTCCGTGACAGCTGTATACGTTTTTGTTGTTGAAAAATGCCACTGAGGAGCAAGAAGTAATAATTTTTATTAAACCAAATGACTGCAAAGATAAATAAATAAATAAAACATTACACTTTTTTTCTGTCAAACACAAAAGGCAAAGAGCAGGCTTACTGGACCTGTAACCTTGTATGCTTTATTCTAGCTATCAGCAGTGAATCTTTTGAAAGATAATATTTTTCCCGCAAGCTTTGCCTCCTAAAGCTGTCTCAGCTTTGTTACTTTATGCCCTCCTTAACAAAGCAGCAAATGGAAAGTCTCAATGGATTAAATGCTCTATTTTGTCTCAACATCAATATTTCATAAGGGAATTACACTTAGTACGGTCCACTCCTCCTGCTCACTATGCATGGACGGACAAGCAGGAGTGGGTCAGTACTCATAGCCCATGATGATGTGCACCAAATAACACTCACATTAGCTAGTTCTTGCAAGCCCAAACTGCTATTATTCCTCACTTGCTTCCCGTTATCCTTGGCCTTCTCACTCTCCCCACCTACACAGCATTAAAAATGTAACGCTTAGAAATACAGCTTTTTGGCTCTGTGGGTTTTCCAGCGGCGTATTTTGAGCCGTTGGCATTTAATGTCACCAGCACTGAAATAACCACCTCTTCCATAGCACTTTTCTCTGTAAATCCCAAAGTCCTCAAGGACACATGACTCTCGGAGGTTTTTAGATGGGGGAAATGAGGCACTGGTGGAAGTGAGATTGGCACAGCAGGCCAATGTCAAGGTTGGAGCCGAAATGCAGCTCTCCCAGCTTCTGCCCCTGCACTCTCTGCTGCGTCTCCGCTCCTCGCAGGCACAGCAAAGGTGACTTCTCCTTCCTGAGATGGAGCCTCACTGCAATCATTGGTGTACAAATTATGAACAGCCCTGAACACCAGCCTTACTTGCAAGAAGTAGAAATGGTCCTTTCTCCAAACCAGCAGTTTTGGTAAAGATTAGATGGGATTGAGACCACTCTCTCAAGACACTCCCTGCCTACCACAGGCAGAAAACCCTTCAGGACTCAATTGTATTCCTCCTCTTTGCTGCACCTCAAGCAGCGTTCAGAGCAAGGGGACTCTCCTCTGGGATTTCAGAGTCAGGCACAAAGAGATCTTGTTCCTTTTGATCAAACCCAGCCGTACAGCACATAAACCTTCTTTCTCCTGCTCTTTTCCAGGGCTGCCAGCCTGGCCCCGCTGCTGGGACACCCCCAAAGTGTTCAGGCCAGCAGGCAGGGGCGAAGCAATGGCAGACATGACTTATTAATAGAAATGTAAGAAACGATGGTGGCCACTGATGGAACACCTCAAATGGAGCAAACGTATGAAGTTTTACCAATCCTCATCCTACATGACCTCTACTTGAGAAAAAGCTGTCACACGCACAGCCCGCTGCCTACTGACTTAAAAATGCACAGCCCTCAAACTAGAAAGCTTTTAGCTACCAGCACATTGCAACCACCGACTAAAATTGTCTCCACGTGCAGACTGTACTTTCCAGCGATACCCTGTGGGTTGCAGGGAATATGTAAAGGTCAAGCGTGTCATTACTGAAGGGCAAACCCACGGCCACAGAACTGTCCTCAGGGAGCTAGGACAGCTTGCGATGATTAAGATTAGTGCATATTTGTGTCATCAAACCTGGAAAAAATCACCTGTTGCAATGAAGAAATACTGGTTGCTGGGAAAAGAGCAGCCTCCTTCCAAACGTGTGCTGTTTCTAACGCACTTTCTAATGCACTCTGCCCTGGCGTGGGAGCCTGTGCCTCCAGCTGCTGCAGCAAGACCTCCCTGGAGGCTGAATGTCAAGCAGATTGGAGAGCGCAGCTGCCTCACTCGTTCCAAAAAGTGATTGTTAGGGTCACCGTCCATTGCAGTATCTGCTGTAAATGGCAGGTGTAATGAAGCTAACCATTTCTATTTGGCAGCGTTGTCATTAATTGACTTAAGTTCTGTTACCACTTTCAACTGTTTGTAATCATGCACGTGACAAATTAGGTAGGGCTGCAGGAATTAAAAAAGAATCAGCTCTGAGAAATGCAAAGTAACTTCTCAAAATCTGGACGGCCACCACATCCCAGTGAACTACAGGCAGGTGTTTGCCACCTGCTGGCAGATCGAAGGTTTGCACAGCTACCTTTTGGACGCACAGCAACTGCTGCCTAACTGACATCTCAGAAAATTATTATCTCTGTGAAACAACTTAGAAAAAAGAAATAAACCACCAAAAGCTACATAACTGAACATATGGTGTGAATCAATGACATGATCCATGCATGGTTAAAAACAAGCATGGATCCTGCTGAGCATCTGTATGCAATTGTGGAAAGAGATTTACTTTCCTGGAGATGTTTAAATCGCATCGGATTAAGACTTGTCAGTGCAAAAGATGTCATGTGAAAATGGTACTATCTTATGGAGGAAACATAGACACCTGTGAAGAACTGCACACAGCCTAATGCTTAATGGTCTGGATCTTCCTGACAGAGCGTTCTAGCACCATGAACTAAGCCAAAGCTGCAAATCAGAGGACAGAAGTGCTCGATTTCAGGGAAAAGGAAAAAGCAGAGGAAGGCCCTAACACAAAGCTGGTAAAAACACACACACACACACACACACACACACACGCACACAGAACAAAATACTTGTGAATTATTCCCTATGTTACCCGAACAAATTTTAAAGTGTGGTTCTTATTTTAAAATGTTCACGCTTTCCAGCGTGACTTCTTTATTACACCTGACACTGAACCACAAGATCAGGTCACACAGGTAACAGCTCGTGCCAGATCAAGGTAGCTGCCTTTGAGCAGAGCATGGATGTTCCCCTCCTTCTGGAACTTCATTAGAGGTTCTCTTCAAAGCAGCAATCACACACCTTTTCCAACGCTCCCAGGAACACGTGAAAAACTGAGTACCCAGGTAAAATTTTCTTTCTCCCCTTTCTGCCAGCTGGAGAACAGCTCTCAAGACAAGATACTTGACTTCACGGTGGTTTTGTTTCCTCGTCGTCATTCCTCCTATGGGAAGGTGATCCCTGAACCCTTGGCTGCGTTTGACATTGATATAACCAGCTATGTAACACCACTGCAGTTAACGGAATGCTAATTTATACCATGAGTCCACATGTTCATGCCAAGGGTTGGACTTGCTGTTTGATCCAGCACAATGCATCTGAGATTTTTTTTCAATGCTACGCAAAGGTGCCTGATTAGCTTTTAGCACTGCGAAAAGAAAAACAGAGCAAGATATTTTGTTCTGTAGTTTGTGCTAATGGCTTAAGCTCAGCAGGATATCTGTTCCACAAACGCTTTGAAAGGCATACAAATTAATTACATGTGTCACAGAAACCATCGCAATTTCCACATCTAATTAGCACAGCGTGGCTACATTCACAGTGATATCCTGTTCACCATAATCTTCTTCGCAAGAGTTTATTTTCTGCTTTCAAAGTAACGTTAAGGAAGAGAGCCGATCTCACATTCTACACATCAAGCCATGAACATTTATCAAGGTGTCAGCAGAGAGTAACAGTTCTAGGTTGTCAATATTTAATCTGCAGTAAAATTAAATCATAGGCCATTAGACCCAGTTCATCAAGTCAAGAGTTCAGTGCAGGTGCTGGATGGGATGTCAGGAAGCTTCTAAATGAAGCGTATGCAATCTCCTGCCCCTTTTGACCATGGCAATACCACATAGGATCTGCATACGCATGCTACATATGCACAGCACCACCCCACAGCACACCTTCTTGCTCTTAAGAACGGGCTGCATCAGCACATTGAGAAATTGTGAGAAATCACCACATTGCACTTGGGGACAGGCCGCCTCAACCCCATTGCTTACGCGACAGAGAGTCCACCACAGGACCAAAGGGCTCTCATTAGCTTTCAGTGACGAGATAATTTCCAAGAGCTCTGTCCATGGGAACTTTGCGTAACCTGCTAGTAAAACACACACCTGCTGTCCAAGGAGCTCTGGCTCTTGCTCCCCTTTCTCATTTGTAGAGACATGCCCAAGCCATCAAAAGGTGAAAATGAAAGGATTTATGAACGTCTGTTAGCAACCTGACGTGGTAGCCATGCTCTTCATTAAATGACTGTGAAAATGGCATGCCACTGTGCAACCCTGTTCTTCCTGCATCCTCTTCCCTTCCAAAGCAGGACCACAACTACTTCTGTTTTTCATAAACTCTCGGCAATCAGCAGTGTGGAAATAACAACACTCATTTGCCAGGTTAGTGGAACTTCTGCCATTTCAAAGACCTCTCTCTGCTTTCTCAAGTTTAATGAACTCGGCTTGATGGAAGCTGATTCCTCCAAACTATTCTGAGAGGAGCATTTAAAAAGAAAACCTGCCCTTGGGCTGACTATCGGCAGCCATGCCTCCACCCCGTGTGCAGCTCACACGTGAGACAAACCTCAGGCCTGAAGCCAGCTGCCTATGCTGGACTAGTGCTAAAGCAAAGTGTAAGGAGTGGGGTCGAGCTGAGACCCCAGGCCAAACCTTCAGCTAATGTGCTAATACAGCCATAGCCTGAAATGCTGTTGTTTCCTCCAGCACAGGCTGAGAGTACTACAGTAAGGCTATGTAAATCTCACCCGCTCTTGGCTGATAATATTAATCTCCTTTAAGAGACTGAGTCACTGGGAGATGTAAGGTAGTGGTGAAGACTGAAGCAACTTGCTTGACTAGATCGAAGGAGAGGACAAAGATCCCTTTGCCTACTGCTGTAGCCTTGCCACACGACTCCCCTTTACCCGCTTGGCCAGTAATGGCTAAAATACTTAGAACTACCTTCACAGGCAATTTTCCCAACCTGCAGCCAAGCAAAGGCTTTTGCTCTCCCCACACATTCTTTGCCAATAAGCAAAAGCATTTCGGCTTTTATAAAAACACAGACCTGAGGGTACAAAGTAACTGCGTACAACCTGCCCCGCATGTTTCCCATTGTTTCCTGTTTGTTCTCGTTCTCTCTTTCACGGGCTATTTTCTTCCAGAGTTCTCTCCTTCGCAGCACATTACTATTCTGATTAATCCTCAAACTCCTGCTCACCACAGATAACTCACGGTCAGGCAGCATCCACCACTGCTGTCCTCAGAAGGATGCTTGGGTGACTGCTAAGGGCTTTGGAAAGCCCCCTTGTCAGAACATCAGAATCAACTTTTCCCTTCAACTCTACTCCCATTTCTTTTTTTTTTTCTGCCTAGGTCAAAATACGGCAAAGAAGTGTCATCCAAAAAAGGAAAAAAAAAAAGGTAACTAGATGACTGACTTAAGTATCTGTGGCTAGATTTCTCTTTTGCAGTGCATGTCTGTTTGTATTACGATATAATTTTCCCTGCTATCATATGCAATATGTGCCTTCCAACTTTTTTTTTACCACGTCAAAAAAGGAAATCTAGAGCTGCTTTCTCTGCCTGTTCTGTTAAGCTGCCCCTGCCCTACTTATTGCTCATACATCTAATTTGGCATAAGGTGACACACATCCCTGGCGCAGGCATTCACATTTTTACTTTACTGCGGCCTGGCAGTTTATTTTTTACTTAGGTGTGTCCTTCCTCAACAGGCAAGCTAATGGAGGAAATTTACTAATTTCATTACTCATTTCATCTCATGAGTCTCAATTTGTCACAATTTGCTGTGTCGATTTCAGACATCTCACTTCTTGTATCAGGTAGATAAATATTGTCCTCGGAAGTATTCTGCTGCTGAATCTTTTTTATTCCCAGTAATCTCTTTGAAACAGCCTCACGTTTGCTATCCAGACCTCCACGCACCTCCCAGCACTCAGAAGAGGAAGCACCGATGTAACTGATTGTGAATTCTGTAACTTGGCTACTGTTCCTGTAATTTGCTACTACCTTTTACTTTCTCAAGAAATACGCATTTCTGTCTATAGACTGCTAGATGCTGGGGGATAGAGTCTGCAGGGAGCTCAGGGAAGCTGCCAAAGGAGAACTTCCACAATAGCTCCCTACTTAAAAGTCATCATATCCTGGGATCAGTGCAGACCTCTTGATACCATTTTATCCAATTAAATCTTTGAGAGAAAGATATGAAGTGAATTTCAAAGGGAACATTTTTATTTGGTGGAGTTGGCAGCATAAGGAAACTGTTTTGCAAAAAAAGTGTGCAAATGCAGTTTTACAGAAAGTAATAAGTGAATAAATATTTGGTTTTGCTCTTAGAAACCTTTGCTCAGTGGTACTTGCAGGCAGGATTCACCTGTGCCGGTGTCTGCCTGGGGGCTGGGAATTGTATGAAAAAACAACAGCCCGTTACAATGCAAAGTAAGCAGCTGAGAGAACAAATACAGAACACTTAATGATAATGTCCTGGCACACTGTCCCTTGTGTCCTATTCAGACACCTAGATCAAAGCCTTATGCAAATGCTCAAAGGCACGCTGCCAGGTAAAAGCAAACTCTTAAACAGCTCTGGATGTAAAAGCAACTCCATTCCCACACTTCGATAATCCCAAAGACGCTGGTTTTTTAATCTCTTTTAAGTTCTTGAACAAAAATACTTATTTTACCAAGCCCATGTTAAAAAAAAACAAAACACCCCGCCCCCCCCAACTTTTTCCCCCTTTTTTGTTACAACTGTATTAATCTCATTCATATATGCTGCAACATTGATATAAATTCCAAGATAACTTTGACGGTAATGAAAACAGATCAAAAACTTATTTATCACAATTTCTTTGTCTCTACGGCTCCACTGAAAATGCAAAGATTAATTTTCCAGTTGAAGTTTTGGACTGGGACTCAGAAGACATAGTGCTTGCTACATATTTGGGTTACTCTGGATGCATCACCTTGGTTCTGTACACTATGTTCTGTTTCAGCTCCAACTTCCTTCAACATTCCTTCCTTCTTCTACCCCTTATCAAACCCTGGGAGTTTGAGCCCAGGAGAGCATAGGAAACTAATCCCACAGCCTTTGCTCCTCAGCACCATTTGGGTAAGCAGAATGATGGAAAATACCACTGAATCAATATTCTGGAGAGTAAAAACTATGCATTTGGGATCTGAAAAATCAGTTCTTGTAACTATTTCTACAACCCTTTTTAGTGTACTGTTAGATTATTCCAAAAGTACTTCTTGGGAAGCGAATACTATTCAATGTAAGTAAGGTAGTGAGACAGCAGGAGGAACGAGGTATGGGGAATTTAGATCCAATAGTTTTAAACGTGAGCCTGTACTGCTCTGGAATTTCTGTAAGGCTATCTATGTAATAAATTTACAGCTAAAAAAAGTCTTAAAAATACTGAGAACACTAATAGTACAAAATGAACTTCACGTAAGTGGAGTCAGTTCACACAGGTCTTTCTTTAAGGCAAGTCATCAATACCTTGTTTTTAATCAGATTGAAAAGGGAGATAACACCTGTGTTATGCCTACTTACGGGCTACACACAGGTTTTCTGTGTGTGCAAGGAGTTCACGTGGTTTTAAGTGCAGCTTGCAGAGACTGACACAAGCATCAAACCAACATAATTCAACCCATCCCATGGCCGCTCTGATGAGACAATATGAAAAGCTAGAGGACATGTCCAAGCCAAAAGTGGCATCTGGATTAGGTATCTGGAGAGGAAGGGAGCTCTCTGGAAATATAAAAATAATAGAAGAAAAACCCACCGTTTCAGAAAGCAGGAAAGAAAGATGGTGGGATAACTGTATACAGGAGAGAGGCACAAGCAATCCAGCTTTAAAACCTGCTGCAAGCGTAACCTACCCGTCCCATCACCAGTGTAAAGCAATGAATGGTGTGACTTCATTTAAATACAAGCTGAACAGAAAATCGTAGTTTTCAAATGTGCCCAGCACCCCAAGTGTCATTATCATTAATGGGAATAGTTGGATGGTGAGTACAACTCAAAGATTGGCAAATTTTGTCCAGTGATTCAGCTGAAAAGCGAGGAGAAGAAAGCAGCAGACACTGGCTTCTGGTCCTGTTAAGTCAATGAGACCACACCGTCTTTCACTTTTCAGACGCAAGTAAATCTGGTAGATGCTTTACTCCTTAACAGGATGACAGAGAATGGAAACCAAAGAAATAAAACCCCAAAGAGATGTTCAAAGTATTTAGAAGGGGAAATGGGAATTTATAAAGGAATGCCGTTTTATTACAAGTGCTCTGTTATTACCGTCATTTAAGTATGCTAGTGCAAAACGTATTTATTGAAGAAAAAGACTGTCAAAAAAAATCAACCCTTCCACACAGATCTGATTAAGAAAATTGTTGAAGTAATTCTCAGTAGCACAAACAAAACAACTGGGAATGGTGCTGCAGCTTTAACATACCAAAAAAGACTACGAAAAGTCCACACGTGAACCTGTGGGAAAAAATAAGGAACAGAAATGAAACCGAAAATTGCTCCTGAAATTCTATATGTGTTTTTTTAAATGTAATGCTGGGGACCTGCAGACACCTCTGTGTACGCTTAGCTTTGTCCAAGAGAGCGGTTACGTTGTAAAACCACCTACTACAGGTGCAGTCCACCACTGCTGAAGTACCGGGAATTTTGCCTTTGATTTGAGCAGACATTGTAAGCTGAAGCTGGATCTCTTCATGACCCATCCCACCTTCAAGCTCTACAGGCACAAACTGACCCTCACCACAGGGTGATGGCCTCGGGTGTTTACCATGAAGAGGTAGCCACACTGCAGGACTCTGAGGATAGGAAAGAAATCCCATGGAAAAAGATGGTAATGCCATATTGATGTTTCTCCAGTTCTTCACTTGTGGAACAGGTTTCTGCAAGACCAGAAGCCTGTGTCTGTTTCCCAAACAGTGTCCAGCCCCAGCTCAGGGTCTCCTTGCTGTGTCCCAGCTGGCCCCTGCTGCAACACACATCGTCCCTCTGGGACTGGCACATATGAATGGCAGGTGAAGAAAGCTGGAAACAGGACAGAGGTGCAGTGCTTCAGGGAAACAACTCTCCAGCCAAGGCAGAGAGCAGCCACCTTTCTTTGGTCTGTCCACGTGTAGGCAACCAAGGCTCCGGACCATTTATTGCCAGATTCTTGCTGTTTTGTTGAATAAAAGCTCCATTTCAAATATTCTACTGTTATTCCTTATTTTTGAAAAAAGCTAAAGAACTGTTTCTGGAGGATTAGCAATATGTTATTCTCTCTATAGAAAGAATTAAGTCTGTACACCCCCAGGATGTCTACGCAAACAACTCAAGGAAAAGATTCATAAAGGGGAAAAGTCTTAGGCTAAATTTGTAAAGATGCTTAAATGCCCTAACTAATTTTCCTCGATCGTTACTAGCAGATCACAGAAGATAATAAAATATAGCTTAAGTTAAATTTAAATGGCAGTGCAATGGAACATCCTTTTTGCCTGGAATTCATCAACTTGATCATAAACTGAGAGACACATTGGAAGTAAGACTTGAGATGGCAATAGTTAAAATAGTATAATCTCCTGAAGAACCTGTGAGAAATACACTCTCTGTCTGATGAACTGGGGCTTCAGGGCAAGCTATGACAGACAATGTGGGAGTTTCAAAGCTCTTTATAAGAGGCTTCAGCTCTTATTCACAGAAGAATACTTCTTTAAAAAAAGATGGATTTGAAAAGGATTATTGCATCTGCAAAGTTACGCCAAGCTTTGAAAAACAGTTAATGCCTGGCTTTAACATCCCGCTTTCTGCATTTCCAAACTGTGGCATGTGTATCACACCAGCCACCTCCAGCTAGCACAGGGAGAGATACTGGTGCTCCTTTTAGGGATACTCGTAACCAATGCTGACACCTGTGGTATCTGAAACCTTGCCATGGGTACCACATTAAAAAAAATGTGTGAAAATCTTTATTTCACCACACAGCAACATTTTGGCGTACCATCTTCCCCAAACCTGGATTTAACCTCCTCCAAAATTTGCACTGCTTTCCTGCATTTTCTGCGCTCGTGACAATTTGCTCCTATCCCAGACCAGACAGAAAAACCCAACAGAGACACAGTACCAGTATCGTGAGCTAACGGCATGCTAGTCAGACCAAGAACACTCAGATAACAAATTTCCCTGAACGGTATCAGAGCTCTGGCCCACCACGTGCCGGTGCCTCCGCTCCCTTCCTCCCCACGCACTGGCCTCTGGTCCATGCACCCTGCTATCGCGTCTCCGATATGCAGTACTCGCTACGGTCGGTTCAGCTTTCCCATGCAGGCCAAAGCCAAGTGCACAGAATAATTAGGTTAAGGACAGCATGAGTGTATGAGTCTAGAGTCGTCTGCCACAAAAACTCTGAACTGATATGCCAGCATATGTCATAGCCTCCCTTTACATGTCTGGTCATTCCCAGTATTTTCCTCCAATTTCTCTCTCCTTTACCTTTCAATTTCTTTGCTCTTAGAAAAACACGTTTTGCAGCATAGCCACAGCTATTCACTATGTTTTCCTTTATTTGATCTGTATCATTACACAGGAGATTAACACTGACTTCTGAACTCCCCTTTCCTTTGTCAAGACCCACGGTAAGAACACCACTGTCTGTCCACGGAAAAGTGCTCCAAAACGACACATCCTCTGCAATGCTCTGAAATAGTTAGATTCAGTCAGAGCATCTGTGATCACCAAAGGACACTGCAGTATAGAAAATTTCCTTATAGGTAATAAGGAAATAATAGAACAGTCTGCTAAACAACAGATATAAATGCTAATGAGAAGAAGAGAGCAGCCTTTATCAGTAAGACACAATGAGAAGGTTGTGTGCAGAGAAGCAAAAGATTATCGAGTCTGTTGACAGCAAAAGAACCAGGTGCTCTTAACCAGCTAAAAAGCACAAAGAACTAGGAAATAAATGAAGAACTCAAGAAAATATTACATTGTCATTTGGGGACATTTTAGCTTTAAATTTAATTCCCTTTCATCTTTTTTTTTTTCCAAAGCAGTGAGTTCCTGTTCCCATATAAAGACTCTGGGGTTAACGGACTGAAATATCTGACCTTCCTGCTAGTGTGAAAGCAAAATCCAGTTTAAGGCTGGAGGGAAGAAGGGGAACTCTCTACTGATTAATTTCCGTGAAAAACGGGGACAGTATTCTTTGAAAGATGGCAGACAGCATAGTATTTTAAAAACAATCCAGTATACCTATCATGAATGGAATCAGCAAACCTGTTTAGTTGGTTTTTTTCACTGAAGGGGATTAATTTGCAACATCCACATCAAAGACTGTTCCCTTATCGCGTAACAGATCTTTATTTGAAATCTTAATTAGGCAGTCAGATTCCCTTTTCTATTTTTCACGGAGACACAGTGTTCCACATAACATAAAATAAAATCCGCTACTGGAAGAAGGTTATTTTCTTTACCATCTAGCTGACATTTATTTCCTTGCAGGCTCCCAGCCCAAGAAAAATGTTCATCTCCAGACCATGCAATTCAATTTAAACACGTCTTCTCATTTTTTGAGACTATGCCTGAGAAACAATTTTCATGCTCATAAGAAGTATTCCAGAAGTAGCTGGAAAAATAAGGTTTTTAAGAGCTTCATAGAACGAGATACTTTTAGCAGTTCAGAAGCTTCCCTTTCCAAAATGTATGTACCAAATAATCTTATTTTCTTAACCAGCAGAGCAACTTTTCCACCTAAGCTGGTACCTTTTCCTATCACTTTGCCCATTTTGAGCTCCTTAGGAGTATTCCTTGACTTACAGGGCATGACCAGAGAGCACTAAAAAAACCTCATCCTAGATTTCAATGGAAAGTTTCCATCAACACGTTATTTCTGTTCTGGAGCCTTCCTGTACTACCCAGCAGTAACAACAGAATGAAATATGTGCTAGACTGATGCAAATCTCATTGTCTTTTCATCATAATTAAGTTCCTTATCACCTTTTCCAGGTTTCGTCTTTTCTTTCCTGTGCCATCCGTACCGAGCTGAAAACCGGTACTGATGAAACTGATGACCGTTTCAGGAATGTCTTTCAAGTCAGGAGCCAGCTTATTAACCTCTGTTACAGATTTACTTATTATTTTAGTTAGATTAGATTAACTAAAGAATATGTTTGGTACTTCTAACCCTGCATCCTACTGAAAGTTAAGATTCCAAGTTGGTGCCATCATTGAAAAGAATCATGCTGTACTTCCGTGTTGAATGGCACAGAAATCCAGCTCTGAGATGAAGGCGGTATACCTCTGGCTACTCAAAGCTCATGTTTTCCTGCGCAATTCTGTGCAATTTTGTGTGCAAATCATGCGTACTCTCTCACCATGTTTATTACTCTGTGACTTTCTACGCTCACAGCCTTTTCTATTTGTGTGCATCTCTTGAACTGTACACCTCCCTGAATATAAACACTTCAAAAAATGTCTGGCTTAGAGGAAGAACATATAATACACCTTTTTCACAGAAGATAATCGCAGAACCACTGTTTTGTGACAAGTAAAAGGAGTGCGTCCCTCAGTTTATTATCAAACTGATAAATTCCAGACAAACAAACTTTCCATTTATCACAGATTTGGGGGGAAAATACGTAATTGCAGAAGGGAAAGAGCTATTGAACCCCCTGTGAAAGTGCAGCCTCAGGAAGGGAACAGAGGTCACATCATTATGGGTGAAATTCTCACCTCCCTAAATCCCGCAGAGTTTTGCTGAGTCAGGTTTTACCCAACAACTCTGCAAAATCCCCCAGTGACACCTATGCCAGGGATAACAGATCCCTTGAGTACCTTTTCTGAAAAGTACCGTCACTCAGAAGTGAGTGGCAGACAGCTAACTTCCTCCCACCCTGCTTTCTGTCCTTTCTTCTGGTGACTTTTCTTCCCAAGTGGCCACTTGTGCACCCACCCTAGCAAGCAAAGAGCCTTTCTCCTTCTCAAGGCAAAGTTTCTTTTTGACATGCAGTCTGGTATGCAGATCACTGTAAGAGCTTGATCAGTGCGAAATGTATATTGGCTTTCGCAAAACGAGAACACTGAAATTTGCCTAACTACTACATAAGCTACCTCCCGAAAGGATGTTTGCCTGACTGCCACTAAATTAGGCCTTAACACGGGAAATATGTAGTTAAAATATTCCAGACATCAATTGTATTTTATAGTTTGTAGGCAATAAATGGGCGCAAGCAGAATATGTAGTTTCTTCTGATAAGACATCCTGTAACTCAAGTAATTAAAGGATGTGTAGATAGATTTGTGAAAACACAGAAAAACAGACATATGGACTCAAGGATGAGTAAAACTGAGAACACAAGTAAGAAGATACGGAGTGATTTGTTAGCATGAGAACAGCATTTTGGGGGTCAAAGATTACTTGACATGAAAGATACGAGAAGAACAAAGGAAAAACAGAAGTTTAATGTGAAAATATTGAAAAGCGTGACTGGAGGAAAACGACAGGGTGAAAAGTGCAGCTAGAGGAAGACTACTGACTTCATCCCTTGCAGATCCCCGAAGGCCACCAGAGGAAGACTACTGACTTCATCCCTTGCGGATCCCCGAAGGCCCCTCCGAACCACACGAAACACGCGCAAGTGGGGGGTGGGCTGGGGTGGAGTTATGTTAATAGATACCTGAAATATTAAAATAACCCCTTTGAAACACCACAAACACAGTGTATAAAAAGGCAAGTTTGGGTATAACTGGTGCGCCTCTGGTTTTGACCATGCGCCCAGCGCTGTTTGCCATTGTTCTATAATAAACTTGTAAAATTCATGAAATTCAGCATGACTGCATTTCTCACAATCAGCATCCATTAACCAGGTTACTGACAACACCAAAGCCATATTATATGCGAATGATTCAGTAAAATAACCTGATGCTGATTGAGAGAAACGCTCTGAACTTTCTCTTAGACACTTACATCTCAGTAGTCAAGAACAGATTAAATGTGTGCCATATTAAGTACATTCCTTTTATTTCGTTTTTTTTCAGGTAAATCCTAATGTCGTGCTTTAAGCCCAGCCGGTAACAAAGCACCACGAAGCCGCTCGCTCACTCCCCCCCCCCCCCCAGCCTCGCCTCAGGGATGAGGAGAAAATACAAAGAAACGCTCGTGGCTCGAGACAAGGACAAGCAGGGATCACTCCCCACTTACGGTCACGGGCAGAAGACAGGCTCAACTTGGGGGAGAAACACAACCCATTTAACTTACTACCAATCAAATCAAAACAAGGGTACTGAGAAGTAAAACCAAACCGGAGAACACCTTCCCCCCACCCCTCCCTCCTTCCCGCCTCAACCCCACTCCCGCTTCTCTCTACCTCCTCCCTCCGGCGGCGCAGGGCGACGGGGAACGGCGGTTGACAGTCTGACAGGCGGTTCGCCAGCCGTTGTCTCTGCCGCTCCTTCCTCCTCAGGGGAGGACTCCTCGCTCTTCCCCTGCTCCAGCGTGGGGTCCCTCCCGCGGGAGACAGTTCTCCATGAGCTTCTGCGGCATGAGTCCTTTCCGCGGGCTGCTGCTCCTCACAATCTTCCCTGGCGTGGGTCCTTTCCGCCGACCCCTCTTCAGTCACAGACTGCCCCGGCGCGGGCTTTCCTGTGGGGTCGCCGCCATCTTGGGGAGCATCCATCCCCCTGCGCCGGCGTGGGCTCCTCTCTCCCCGGGCTGCGGGTGGGCATCTGCTGCCCCGCTCCCCTCCATGGGCTGGGGGGGGACAGCCTGCCGCCTCACCACGGGCTGCGGGGCATCGACCTCCTCCGGCGCACCTCCTCCCCTCCTTCCTCACTGACCTTGCTGCCTGCACAGGGGTTCCGCTCGCATCCCACTCTCCTCCCCCGCTGCAGGCTCCCCTTCTTCAACCTGTTCTCCCAGAGGGCTACCACCGTCGCTGGCAGGGTCAGCCTGGGCCAGCGGTGGGTCCGACTTGGAGCCAGGGAAGCTTCTAGCAGCTTCTCACAGGAGCCGGCCTGCGGCCCCCTGCCCCGCTACCAAAACGCCGCCAAACCCCGAACACCTCATTTCCAAAAAAAGGAAGTTGTGCTTCCCTTCAGTTAGGTATATTCACACAAAGAACAGAAGGAATTTTCTACCTACAAGATACTGCAGTCTAAAAAAAGGCGGCGGGGGGGGGGGGGGCTATTAAAAAAACCCCAAATTAAAATATATGTAAAAAAAGGATTTCAGTATTCATTTTTGGTATAAAAATTAAGGGTGTTCTGGTTCGGTTTTGTTTGGGTTTTGGGGTGGGGGTTTTTTTGCTTTTCAGAACTATAATTCACATAATTGAATCCTGTCCTAACTTCAGTTCAACCTTTTAAACCTCTAAGTTGTTCTGTGGTTGTTTTCATTCAAATTGCTACCTTGCACTTCAAAAGTCACTGATTTTTCTCCCATATAGCAGATAAAATGTGGTTTACAATTCCTTGTGTTGAAAATTGCAATATAAAGATATTTCTTAACTCCATGGTTTCTGTTCAGTGAAAGAAATCCATTTTAATTGCATGGTGACTAATTCTAGTTCCCCTTGGGTGAAACAAAAAGGAAAATCCATGCCTCACAATCAGATTTTATTGCTTGAATATTATAGCCAAGACACTCAACATAAGGCTATTCTTGAAGGATTTTTTTAAGGTTCCTACTAAAAGCAATAGCAACAACAAAACAAAAATAACACACTCACAAGAGAACAAAGGGGTTTCAGTTAATTCCATTTCTGTATTGGTTGTGCAATATCATAATTTAAAAATCCTAACCTTAAATCATGATTTTATTAGATAACATTTTATTTGTTATAAAAACTGTAATCGCCCATGCTAAGAACATCGTATCCTCAAAACGGATGTTGCCAAAGCAGATAGATACCTTTACACACCTGACCATCTGCACATGTAGCTGTGAACTCCAAAATCCAGATGAACTCATACATTTTACCTGTTGTACAGTTACAATTATTACATGCTTTCATCAGCTGTATAATATATTTTCCATTGTCTCACAGTGACTTTTTAAATTTTCTTTAAAGAACATGCTGCCATCTAATACACGCTTAGAAATTAAGCCTTCCATGAGTAGCAAGAGATTGATGTTCGCCATATACAAGACTCAGGGACTAGAATTTGTACAGCTATTACACATCAGTTAGCATAAATTCCAAGAGCGCAGCCCATAAAAACATTCATGAAGAAATTTACATGTATTGTAACAATTGTTGGCACCTCTCCGTAAAGACTTTTTCTTTCTTCTTTTCTTTTCTTTTCTTTTCTTTTCTTTTCTTTTCTTTTCTTTTCTTTTCTTTTCTTTTTTCTTTTTTAAATGGCATGCAACACATTTCAATGCAGATATTATATTGTTCACCTCCACTACCCCAAACTGTGTAAATTTATGTGCATGCCTGATTTAGCTCTACATTCTAGCAATTCTTTTCAGTGACACCTCCCTACCCTGTTCTTCAGAGCCAGTGGATAAAACTTGATTTCGTCCTCAAGCTGGGTAGCTCAAGACACGCTCGTAAGAAAACGTATCTGTATCCACTATTTTCAACTTACTAAACTGCAGTACTGTCACTCATTAAATCTCATGCTTGCTTTCTTTCACCTCCACAAACCCCAGACAAGAAGTTGCAGAAAAAACAGTAGAAACGCCTTCATGTGAACCACAGGGAAAGGGCTGAAGTGCATGGAAAGCGTACAGACCACCGCGGCATGCAAGGGGAAAAGAGGAAGCAGCTCCTCCTGCTCCTCCTAAGTCTTGTTTACACACAAAAGATGCTGCAACTGAACCAGTATTACATTTGGGCTGCCAGATACCATATACACCATACCACACCACCACTAATACTGTATTTATATTCCAATAACTGTGTTCACACTACTAAAACCGCAGCCTCCTACTTTGTTTCTGTTGTGTAAAATCTGCAAGTGACCCATGTATAAATTTAATTGTTCACTCAGACCTTAAAGTAAACAAACATCAGGACACACAGACTACCCTGAAAAAGCCAGCAGACAAGAATTTTCATTCTGGAAGAGGGAAGTTGCACGTTTAATGGAAAGCCTATAACCATGAGACGTGTAGAGAAAAGTAGTACTGAGCCGCCTCTTCTAGTCTTGGAGGCACTGAATGGAAGGAGTTGGCAGCTACTACAGGATGCTGTGGCTACTAAAATTCTATGCACTGAAAAAGGACTGGAAAAAATCTCTGGGAAGAAAAATCCTTAGGGCACTGTTAGCTGAAAAAAGTCTCTCTTGCTCTGGGACAACCTGAACAGCAGGTCCCCAGGTTCTCTCCCCCAGGAGAGTATTCAGGGGAAGACTATCGTACTCCCTCAGACTTACCATTTTTCCCAGGTGTGAGGTATTGATCATGGTCAGCGATAGGCCCGTGAGCTCACCTACCTTTAACATGACCCTGTTCAGCTGCTGCTTTTTCCCTGCAAAGCCACAGCGCACAGGCAACTTCCAGCAGCTCCAAGTTCTAACAAGGCACTTGCAAAGAGACTGCTTCCCCCCACCTCCCTCAGAGTTTACTTTCTGGATGTACAAAAAATAATTGGCAGCGTTGAAGAAGAGCTTAAGGGTAAACACTACCATACAGAACCGGATGGCATTGGGACTGTATGCTATTTTCCAGCTTTCTGTTCTCCCTGAGAAGAGTTAAAGGGGTTGCTACGTACACTATGATTAAACCTATCTTTGCATACATTTCCTCAAACTAACTTAAAATCACGAAGAGGGTTGAAAGCAATTGGTTATGTACAAGCACCGCACCGCATACAAGTGGCAGAAAGAAAAAGAAAAGACTCCCTTCATATGACTACTTTTCTCCTTCATAAAGTTCATCCCTCCTCTCTACCATTACTCACTGCCTGAATGCTTCTGCTACCCAGAGGCTTTGGTTCACGACTTTCACATTTGCAGTCATTCAGTCTCTCCACAGACACACATTGTTTCTTCTTGTAAGAGTCAAATTAAGGCAGCAGAATGTGTGGAAATTTGCTCATATGCAGGTCTTTATGGTACTCTCAGCAACTGATGTACTAGTGATGCAACTGATACACTATACCACCCGATATCTAACTGTGAATTAATTGAGGCACTTTAGCAATGAATGTAACTGATACCAGGTTTCAAGTGAAGCTTTGGAAAAATACTTGAAATTGTATTTGGCAACATCCTAAACCAGCATGCCACAGTAAGGCAGCATAACCTTGGTTTCCTACAAGAAATGTGCACTAAAAATGGTAAATTCCCTCTGCTCTGAAGTGATCTAAGGATACCACTTACATATATTACCACGCATTAAAAACCTTCTCATCCCTGAGAATGCAACAGGCCCTTATACCAAGACTAAGATTTCAAATGGCATGTGAAAGATTTCTCTACACACCGTCCATTAACTGATACTTTTGCTTTGAATATTCTCATGACAAAAAAAAAAAAAAAAAAAAAGGAAAGTCACACTATTAAAAAAATGCTGTATTTTCCTACAGAACTTCCTTGGTCTGTACATTTTTTGTCCCCTGAGAAAACTGATGGGAATCTTCCCAACCAAACTTCAATGTGAAAAAGTATGTACAGTTTATTGTAGTTTGTCCAGACAGATATTTTCTCCTGAACAGGCTTTTGTGCAAGCTCAGCTTCCCTGAGAATTCCCAACAAGGTTTTGATGCAAAATTACATACACACATGTTTAGAAACAACTGACGTTTCCCAGGCCTCTCTTTCCAGTTCTTTGATTGCTCACTTTGTTGGCCACCGAGAGCCATAGCTCCGGGTACCTCGGCGTCCTTAAAGTCTCAGCTCACATGGCAGAACACCGATTCTACATCCAGGGAAAATCAAGGAAACAATCAATGAACAAATTAAGTCATGATTTCTCTTGCTGAGTGGAGGAATGTCTGGGCTTCATGCTGTATGAGAAAGACACCTAACACACACACAGAGAGAGCTTTAAAAGACAGTTTGTTTCTCAGCACTTCCTGTGGAAGACTAATCCCAGGCAACATCCACTTCTTTTCCCCGCTCAGTTTTAAAGGCACCTTGTGATCTAAAAGAGAAAAGTAAGGAAGTGAGAACAAATGCAGAGACAACGCTCTTCAGCCCGAGCTAAAAAAGCCGAACTAGCTCCCCTGCATGTTATTTTTGGTATGTCTTGCCCGACTGGACACCTACTGTGACAAAAGAAATTCTTCTATCATGGTTTTTGTTTGGTTAAAACAAGCCAACTCAACAGCGAATTTATTAGGAGGGGAAAACCATGGGAACGATTGAAAGGCAGAAAATCTTTCAGTTCTCTGGGTGACTTCAGTGCTTTATGTATGAATGAACAATTCTTCTCTTAAGCTTGATAAGCTGCCAGCAATCTGGATTTATTCTCATAATATAGCTAAAATAAAACTCTGCATTTCTGCGTCTAATTCATCTCTTCAGCCACAGACACATGTATGTGTAGTTTAATTCAGATGTTAGTACTTAGAATTAACACTTTTAGAAAAGCCATTTGCTGTGATTTGGAATGTATTTCTTTTGGTAGGGCTCAAACAGAACCTCAGGAATAGGTTCAAATAAAAGACAAACAGGAAATTACATCCCTGCTAGTACTACTGAGACAGACTAAGAGCTCACATAATAGCATAAAATATATGAATTTGGAAAAGTTTCACTTTCTGCCAAGCTTCTGCACAACACTCGGGAGTGAGGATCCTGGTTAAAAGACTAGCTAAGGTAACGGTTCACAAACCAGAAGACAGCACAATACTGAAGGACCTCTTCCAGCTGGGCCAAGTATTGAAATAGGTCTTGAAGGGGACAAGAACTGAAGCCATTGTTGTTTTCTTCTACGTAGATAACTTCCATGGAGTGTTGATGGATAAAGTGAAATGCTGAGGCCCAAGACAGCTGCAGTCAGATTTCATAAGGAGTTGGAACTGCTCTGCAAATGGCCTGGTATACAGTTGTCCCGGTTTCGGCTGGGACAGAGTTAATTTTCTTTCTAGTAGCTGATACAGTGTTATGTTTGGGGTTCAGTATGAGAAGAATGTTGCTAACGCACTGATGTTTTCAGTTGTTCCTAGGTAGTGGTTACACTAAGTCAAGGGTTTGTCAGCTTCTCATGCCCAGCCAGCAAGAAGGCTGGAGGGGCACAAGAAGTTGGGAGGGGACACAGCCAGGACAGCTGACCCCAGCTGGCCAAAGGGGTATTCCATACCGTGTGGTGTCAGGTCTAGTATATAAACTGTGGGGAGTGGGCCCAGGGGATCTCTGCTCGGGAACTAACTGGGCATCGGTCGGTGAGTGGTGAGCAATTGCATTGTGCATCACTTGTTTTGTATATTCCAATTCTTTTATAATTATTGTCATTTTAGTGTTGTTGTTATTATCATTATTAGCTTCTTCCTTCCTGTCCTGTTAAACTGTTCTTATCTCAACCCACGAGTTTTACTTTTTTTTCCCAATTCTCTCCCCCGTCCCCCTGGCGGGGGGGAGCGAGTGAGCAGCTGCGTGGTGCTTACTTACCAGCTGGGGTTAAACCACGACAACAGTGAATAAAATTAAAAGTTGACAAATGGACAGCAAGACACGGCAGGTTCAAAAAACCCCCAAACGTGCAGGGGTACACACAAACGAACCAGGATTCATCGCTGAGGCCATCCTGGACAGTGAGGAAATAACAGTTAACTTCTTGTTAGCAAACAAACCATACAATGTAAAGCTGCGTAACCAAGTCGGTGTGAGGTGTTTAATAGCTCAGATGAAGACGTCTGGAACACCAGCGCACATGGCTTCACTGCAGCCGCTCATAACGAACAGAGCTCTCACGTGCTTGGACTATTTTGTTTAAGCCTACTCACCCAAGTCCAGATGCTATTTTCCCATCCCAGAAGTTTAGGCTGATGTGCCTGTTTAAAAACCTGATGGCAACCTCCCCATGCTATTTAGGAGTTGCTGGCTTTGCTGCTGTACTCAGAAGGCATGTGCGCCACAGGAAAACAGTAGTCTACGGCCAGTCTTATCTCTCCAAGTGCTGAGGTCTGTGGAACCTGAGCAACTGGAGGATTGGCTGTGCATCACACTAGTGTGGCTAATTCTGAGTCCAGCCTGGCATGAGCTATTGGAAGCATATGGTGACAGCACTTGTGATAGAGTTTTACTTAGAAATCAGAAATCAAAGCAAAATCTTCTGTTTTCATTGAGTCTTTTTGTAGTTTGTTGTTTTGTTTTTTTTAATTCCCTGCTAATGAGAAGGGGTGAACACCACAGACTGTGGGGCTTCTGTTTTAATAGAATAGTGTATTCGGCTCAACCAATTGAAAAATTGTCAGACCTTGGATCTCTTTAAATGTGAGTTTGCTCCATCTTCTTAATTGACTTAGTGACAACAGTGAACAGACGTGGCTTCAGAAATGGTTTCTGCTGCGCTTCCTTATAAGCTGACTTTCCTGTATAATATTTCTAGGCTAAGGCTCTGATTTCATGAGAACTCCAGATTTGTACCACACTGACAGAAGAAGCATTTGACCCTCTATTAGTTAAATCAGACCTTTGCTACTTTCATCTTCTTCTAAAAGTAGATTTAAAAGACCTTTCTTCTAGTTCACTAAATAAGGATAGTGTTTGAGAAGGAGGAATTTTGTCTCTTCACAACCTCATTAAAAACCAAAACCTTTTGTGTCTGTGTTCCTTCTGAGGAGTTAAGCAACTTTTCCTACGCTTCCAGACAGGGAGGAGCTCATGTATCTTTACACCTTCCTAATGTGTCTTTACACCTTCCTATATATCAATAAATGAAATTTGTGATGACAGATGTACAATACCTTGCTACCCCTTCTGGGGGAGTACCTGGAATCAAACTGGGAAAGTGGTAATGTCTAGAGAGAGTGAAATGATGTCACCAGTCTCTGCACCTTTTCCCTGTCCAAAGGTCTTCTGTGGTCTCAGAGGAGGCTGTAAACCACCATCGAAGTTTTTGGAAGGACGTTTTTATGTGGATGGTCCCCTTAGACATAGGGAGCTACGTGAAAAGCTCTTTTCTGTAGTTCATTGTCGGAATTTTAGAAGTTTTTGTTCTCTTCCTGATAGCTTTTTAGCAGTTATTCTGTTTTTCGCTCCAAAACTTTTTTTCCATTATTGAAAGCTATGAAACTTTCTCCAAACTTCTGTTTTGCCCACTTCTTTGTCAGACAAAAAAAAAAAAGGGGGGGGGGGGGGGAGTTGACCTATCCCAACAATCTCTTCATTTCTTTAAAATAAGCAAGCACTTCTCTTGACAGTTTTTTAAGAAAAGGAGGTAAATATTTCTTTACTAGTTTAAATATGCATGGTGTTGTTAAGTTATTTAAGATGTGTGTAGCAGAAAAAAAGAAGCGTTAGCCAAAAGTCTAGCAGAGTTATGCCTCATTCTGCCCCAAATACACTTTTAATGAAGAGAAGAACAGTGGGTAGTTGATACACTTTATCTGTACTGAAAACCTACAGTCTGAAGAAGTCACTATGAAAAAATGAGACAAAACTCTAGCTGATTGTGACAGTAAGAGAAATATAATAGAAAACTCAATTCATAGCGGTCTTTTAATACAGTGGCCGGTTTTGCTTCTTTTGGTCTGATTGCCTATTTTCCTCCCAGCTGAACTTGACTACAGCAAGTACTGATACACATTCGCAAAATGCCTGTTAAAAAACACTGATGGTAAAGCAGCGCTCACGTACTGACTGCTGCAGGTAACATCAGATGAGAGGGTTAAATGAGCACAACTCAGAAGGTGCAATTGAAGGTGAAAATTCCTTTTGGAGTTGTTATGAAGGCACCATACGAGCTCCCAGTTCTCAGTGCATGTGCTCCTACCTCTGCTGAGTTGTATTGACTATGGAGTGGAGCACTTGAGTTAGTGCCTGAAGTCATCTGAGGAACAGATCGTTCTGACATGGTCTATACTGAAGTAGGTATACACGGTAGATGGTTGTGCATATGTACTTACCTTATGCACACAGCCGTGTGTGTGAGTATCTGTGTATCTACGAATTAAATGCAGGGCTGGTATAATTGTACTGAGAACAGAAGGGCATAAGTCAATATCGTATGTAAGGTAGCCGATGTGCCTGTTGGGGAGGCCAAAGACAGTTCACATGAAATCCGTCTTTCACTTCTGAAACTTGGGTCCTGCAAGGGCGTCTGAAAGGGCCAGAGAGGGTCAGCTAAGGGCTGTACCTGGGGTTAGGAACACAGGCCTGGAAAAGTCTCCCCCTTCCT
>JAZGTQ010000300.1:0-18262 GCA_037953605.1 Necrosyrtes monachus | reverse complement strand
TGCTTGCTCAGTCCCACCACCCTCCCTCGGCTACTGTTCTTCCCCGGGGTCAGCCCTGATGAGGGGGAGGAGGCCGTGCAGCCAAGGCAGCAGGGCTGGGGGCTGTGCTGCTGGGAGTGTGCTGGGGAGTGGGAGGTCTGATGACGCTCTGTGCCTAGGGCTTGCCATACGGAGGTCCCCCTGAGTGATCAAAGCAAGAAGAAGCTGTCTGAGATCTTGTCATGGTTTAAGACTACCCTGCAACAAAGCACCATAGGGCCACTCGCTCACTCCTCCTCTGTCGTGGTTTAACCCCAGCCAGCAACTAAGCACCACGCAGCCGCTCACTCACTACCACCCCACCCACTGGGATGGGGGAGAAAATCGGGAAAAAGAAGGAAAACCCGCGGGTTGAGATAAGAACGGTTTAATAGAACAGAAAAGAAGGAACTAATAATGATAATGATAACACTAATAAAATGACAACAGCAATAATGAAAGGATTGGAATGTACAAATGATGCGCAGTACAATTGCTCACCACTCGCCGACCGACACCCAGCTAGCCCGGAGCAGCGATTCCCCGCCCTCACTTCCCAGTTCCTAAACTAGATGGGACGTCAGATGGTATGGAATACCCTGTTGGCCAGTTTGGGTCAGGTGCCCTGGCTGTGTTCTGTGCCAACTTCTTGTGCCCCTCCAGCTTTCTGGCTGGCTGGGCATGAGAAGCTGAAAAATCCTTGACATTAGTCTAAACACTACTAAGCAACAACTGAAAACATCAGTGTTATCAACATTCTTCACATACTGAACTCAAAACATAGAACCATACCAGCTACTAGGAAGACAGTTAACTCTATCCCAGCTGAAACTAGGACATCCTCCCACCCCAGTGGGTTGGGGAGGAGAAAATATTTAGAAAAGCTCATGGGTCAAGACAAGGACAGGGAGGGATCACTCATGAATTATGGCCACAGGCAAAAAACAGACTCAGCTTGGGGAAGAAACAAAATCAATTTAATTTACTACCAATCAAAACAAAACAAGGATAATGTGAAGTAAAACCAAATCTTAAAACACCTTCCCCCCACCCCTCCCTCCTTCCCTGCTCAACTCCACTCCTGATTTTCTCTCCCTCCTCCCCCTCAGCGGCGCAGGGGACGGGGAATGGGGGGGGTCAGGTCCACTCATCCCACTTTGGCTCTGCTGCTCCTTTCTCCTCAGGGGGAGGACTCCCCCCTCTTCCCCTACTCCGACGTGGGGTCCCTCCCATGGGAGACAGTCCTCCATGAACTTCTCCGGCATGGGTCCTTCCCACGGGCTGCAGTTCTTCATGAACTGCTCCAGCATGGGTCCTTTCCACGGGCTGCAGTCCTTCAGGCACAGACTGCTCCAGCACGGGCTTTCCCGTGGAGTCACAGCCATCTTTGGGGGCATCCACCTGCTCCGGCGTGGGCTCCTCTCTCCCCGGGCTGCAGGTGGGCATCTGCTCCCCTGCTCACCTCCATGGGGTGGGGGGGACAGCCTGCCGTCTCACCACGGGCTGCAGGGGCATCCCCTCCTCTGGCGCACCTCCTCCCCCTCCCTCTTCACTGACCTTGGTATTTGCATAGGGCTGTCTCTCACATTCCAATCTCCTCCCCCACTGTAGGTTCCCCTTCTTAAATACATTATCCTAGAGGTACTAGCACCGTCGCTGATTGGGTTGGCCTTGGCCAGTGGTGGGTCCGACTTGGAGCCGGGGAAGTTTCTAGCAGCTTCTCACAGGAGCCACCCCCTCCCTCGCTACCAAAACCATGCCACACAAACCCCAAACAGATCTGCAGTGGTGAGAAGGGGCAGTGCTGTGCTGGCCGGGGCTGGTGGGGCAGAGGACAGAGCCTGGGCAGGGTGCTTCAGGGGCAGGGGAACATGGCAGGGGTATTTGGGGCATTCCTGTGCAGCAGCTCTCTCCTGGCCAGGGAAAGAGGCGGGTGGGGATGCCTGGGGGTCTCTGCAGACAGGAGGGTTCATCTCAGCTCTGTTTCTTCGGGTCACAGCCCCTCAGTCCCTGAAGACAAACAGCGATGCCTTCGTCTGCTCCCTGGCAGCTCAGACCGTCCTCATCCTGGGCTCTCCAAGGGTGCAGTGAAAATCAGGACGCACCCTTAGGACGCACGGTGCTGCTGGTGCTGCTAAGCCAGGCAGAGGTGCAACTTTCCTCAGGAAAAGGACTATTTTAATAAAGCTGAAACAAGAAGCCCAAACCCATGGTGTCCCTCAGATGTGTAGAGCCCTGAGCGTGCTGAGCGGATGGAGTCATTCCCTGCCTCTCCCACTGCCTGCAGGACAGCTGCCCCCCTCAGCACACCCTGGCCCCAGGCTTGTTTGACAAGTTTACCCCTCTGAGAGGCTTTCCCCAGAAGAAGCTGTGTTTCTACAGACTATATTTCATTTATTGGGTTTGACCTGAAACTTGACTGTTTTGCTGAGACAGACAAATAAAAATGGGGCTTATGGGAATCGCTGAGAGCTCTTCACAGAAGATTGAGACTTACACATTGATAAATACACATTTCTAAAGACCAGCGCTCCTGTTTCCTGGCAAGGCCGGTAATAGGAAGAAGTTTGACCACAGCTGGGAAGAGCAAAAGTTGTGACCGTAGGGATGTTTCTGGTTCTTCTTTTCTGCTCTGCCACTCTGTTGGTAGTTTCAAGGGTGACATTTCCTAGTTGCCATGCTTGAGCTAACCGTGACTCCCTGCTGAAAGATGCATTTTAGGCAGCAGGTTTTCCACTAAGCCTGGACATGGAGAAGAGGAAACCGACACACGGCATGCTGTTCCCTCCCACGTGTCTGCTTTGGCATCGGGCAGGCTACTCTCCAGGCCTGGAAACAGAACTGCCTGGAATAGGCCTGGCACTTGTTTAGGGAGGGAGCTGCTGTGCTGGTGTCTCCACGGGGCAGGAGCTCCTCGGGCTGGTCCGGACCCCCGCCGTGGTGCTCGCAGGCAGGCGCTCGCGGGCGTCCCAGGCCCTCCGCAGCACCAGGATGCTGGCCGGGCGTCAAGGGCACCAGTGTGGGTGGGAGCAGCCGGTGACCAGCACCTGGAAAAAAAGAGGCTGGCTCCCCCGTGGGACTGCTTCCCCAGCGTGGCCGCGCATCTCGGCAGCAGGGTTTCAGCCTGTGGGCCCGGCTCCCAACAGGCCCTGCTGGGCTGCCAGCTCCCTGCCATTCCCACCAACGAGCCTGCCCAGGGAAAGGGAAGAGCGATGCGTGAAGCGGCTGCTCGGCTGGGGCTTTCCCCGGGGCCTACTTGCTTGCCCCGCTTGGGCTCTTCCTCCTGGCAAGAGGAGGCCCCTCGGCCGGGGCAGGGTCCCTGGGTGGCTGGCGTCGCCTGCCAGGGCTGGGGCAAGGGGCCGTGCCACTTGCTACCTGCTGGGACTTGGTCTCCTCCATCTCCACCAGGAAAAAGGGCTGCACGAAGCCACCGCGGACGGTGCCCTCCAGCCGCCGGATGTGGCCAGGGTGGGGGTGATTGAGCATCTCCCGCTGCCTCACCGGAGGCTTCGGCTGGCGGATGTCAGCCCTGGGGACGCGGTGGGGAGCAGGGTCCCGATGGAAAACGCGGCTGAAGGTGTCAGGACTGAAAGAACAGAGAGCGCACTCTCAGGACAGGCCCGGGAGGTGGTGTCTCTCTGGGGGCTCTGCCCCGAGGTGCTGCCCCGGCCGGGAGCATCAGGAGCTCTGTGCTTCCCCCCCAGCCGAGCACTCTGGCAGCAGCAGCACCTACAAGTGCTCTGGAGCCACCTTCCTCTTCTGTTGAACACCCATCTCCAGCCGCTGGTGGAAGCGGGGAGGGTCCAGGTCCGAGCGCCGGGGGGGAGGCCGCAGCACGTGCCTCGTGCTGCTCCACGGTGCCGCGGGGACGGTCATGGCAGAGTTTGCCGGCAGTGTGCCTGGCCTCCTGCTCGTCACCATCCTGCGGGTAGCTGGCCAGGAGGGTCAGAGTGGCGGGGCCGTGCCCGGGAGCAGGACCAGCAGCCCCCGGCCATTGTGACAGGACAGGGACAGGGACAGGCAGGGGTGAGGCAGGGGCACTTTATTACCATAGAAGGCAATACCAGCCCCGCCCCTTGGGCCTGGACATTCCATAGAAGGCAATACCAGCCCCACCCCTTGGGCCTGGACGTTCCATAGAAGGCAATACCAGCCCCGCCCCATTTTGGTGTGCACAGGACAGGACATACCAGAGAAGGCAATACTTGCCTGTCCCATGGGTGGGTTGATGACCTGGCCGTGTTTGGCTTGCACAGCCTCAAGGCCTCTTCCTTCTCCCACGCTGCCCCCAGCGAGTGGGCTGAGGAGGGCGAGAAGCCAGGAGGGGACTCGGCTGGGATAGCTGACCTGGGCTGACCAGGGGCATAGCCCACACCGCATGACATCGTGCTCAGCGGTAGCTACTCGCCTGTCCCACCGGAGGAAGAGGGAACCTTTGGGGTGACAGGGTTTGTCTTCCCAAGCCACCGCTATGCGTGACGGAGCCCTGCTTCCCAGCAAGTGGCTGGACATCCCCCCGCCAGGGCAAGTGGTGAATCAGCTCCTCGCTTGGCTTTGCTTGCACGCACAGCTTTGCATCACTTATTAAACTGCCTTTATCACGTCCCCATGTTTACCTCCCATTTTGTCCACCTGGTTGTGTCGCCCATCCCTGGGGTAGAGGACTGAGCGAGCGGCTGGCTGGGGGCTTAGCTGCTGGCCAGGGTCGGCCCACCACATAGGTCAAGGACCGTTGCAGTTCAGGGAATAAGGTGCAACAGGCAAAGCCATAAATAAAACACACAATGACACAAACCTGTTCAGCAAGCCATAAGGGAGACGCTGACAAAGACCAAAACTGCTCAGCCATTAGCTGAGGGATCACTAAGGAGCCAGGAGTATGCGGGTCCTTGGGAGACCAGCCGGTGATTGCACGCATCTGTTTGCTGGCAGCCGTCCAGCTGGACTAGCTGGTGAGTATAAAAACATCAAAGTCACATGAAAAAAAACCAAAGAAGTGAGTGTTTAGGCTACGTGCCTCTGCATGGAATGCAAAATGCATCAATGCCACGGACACGGATTGCCTTTGACTTTGCCAGTAAAGGGGAGTGGGGGGCTTGGCACAACCACTGGTCTGGCAGACGCAGCCATTCTTCATCTGCTCTGAACACCAGAGGAGCCTTAGCCCATCAGTACAAACAGAACGAAGCCAGACCTTCCCTTTACAACTCCAGTGTGGTCTGAAGTTGGTCTGAACACAGAGAGCTGTAAAATGAGAAAATATTCTCATGACTTACTCCTTCCAATGAACTGATCCCTTTGGCATTTTCAATCTCTACAGGGCAATACAAACCAAAAATCGGTGGGACCACCTTTTTCCTCTCAAATATAATTGTCTGACCAACAACGACCTTGTCTGGAGAGGTTTGATTCCTCCTCTGCCCTCTCCGGGGTACCCCTTTGCTGATGCTGGGGAGTGCTCCAGGTCTGCCTGACTACAGAAGCCAGTCAAACACAGGCGGTACAGTCAGGGCAGGTTTATTGTCCTGCTGCAGGCTGCGCTGGGCAGGTACAGGGCTGCTGGACTGGGACCCCTGGAGTCCCAGCCTCATTCTTAGCTGCACCTTCTATTCCCTCTTTCCCTCTTTTCCTGATGCTCCGCTTTCATGTCTTTTGTCTGATAGTTTTCCCCCTTATTGTCTTACTAGTTTAACCCCACGCCAGCTAGATTTCTCCTTTTGCGGTCTGCCAACTCCAACAGCTTCTCATTTTGGTATATGCTTAGTTTAACCTCGAGTCAGGGTTGGTGAAGACAAAGCTGAGTGAGAGCTTCTGTAAGCAGTGAGGCAGCAGACACCATAGAAAAAGTCTATCCTCTCTGCTGCCCACCCTAGAAATCCCTAGAAATCCCTGAAGGCCCACCAAAGGAGCAGCTTAGCTGCTGTTGAGGTCAGTCAGCCAGGTGAACACGGGGCTCTGGGACACACCGGAGGGCAACGGGGAGGTCCCCAGGGGACGTGAGGGCAAAGGGGAGCCTGGAGGCACCCCGAGAACACCCAGATGCCCAGGGCTGAGCCGGCCCCGTGAACCCCCAGGGGATGCCCTGCCTCTCCCTGCCCGGGTGGCGGGTCACAGTGGGGCCCTTTGTGACCTTCCTTTTGTGACCCCCACTGCACCGCATATGATCAGCATGGCTGTGGCCCCCAGCCCGCAGTGTCCGGCAGGACGGCAACGGGACCGGGCAAGAGCACGGGAGTGGCGAGGAGCCCCTGAGCACAGCCCCCGTCTTTCCCCGCCGCCCCCGGCAGCCCCGCGGCGCCGAGGCGTTTTGCAAAAGCTTTCCCCTTCCCCACCCCTATCCCTTTCCTCGATCCTGCAGGATGGCAGAGAGACCCCCCAGCTGCCCCAGGGCAGCCTGGGAGGAGGACAGGGCTCCCCGGGAGAGCAGCTCTCCCCCGGAGCTCTACAGGGTGTGCACGGTCCAGCCGCTGCAGACTGGTGAGTGAGTGGCCTCTGGGCTGGGAGTAGGGATGGGGCCAGCAAGCGCACCCTGCTCAATGCCAGGGTCCCGTTTCCCCGGCATGCCGGCAGTGGGGGTCCAGCGATCGGGGGGCATGGCAAAATGCTGGGTCTGCTCAGGGCTGGGAGCCGGCCCCAGCACAGCCACCCCCGGGTGGGAGAGAGCAGAAGGGACCCAGTTCCTTCTCCAGGGGACGGGCAGCGAGAGGCAGCTGGGCTGCCAGGAGGCAGCGATGCTGTGGGACGGGGACCTTGCCCGTCTGCAAGGGATTTCCTCAGCCCGGTGAACTCGGGGCTTTCCCTGCCACGTCACGCCCCAGCATCGCAGCCCTTTTGCTGGGCACCCTCAAGCCCAAACACCTCCAGGGAGACTGCGCCAGGGGAGCGGGCACGGGGCTGGACGGAGGGCAGAGCTCCTTCTTCTGCTCTCTCCTGCCTTGGGGCCCTCTCGACAGCCCTCCTTGCTCTGCTCCTTGACTAGACGGCAGCCGGTTATCTGCCTACGAAGAGGAAGAGGAAACCATGCACTGCATCCAGGCTTTTCTCACGAGCACCGAAAAGGTAACCGCAGTCATTTCCCTGCCAGCTCTGCCTGCGTCTCCTGATGGCCCCCCCAGCTCTGCTGCCTGCTGCCAGGCTGCTGGAGGGCTGCCAGCTGGGCAGAGCGACTCCCCGCCAGGTCCTCCACAAGGCACTGCACTCCCCTGTGCTCTGGTCGAGCTGGCCATGTGTCTCCCCCTCTCACGCTACCCCTTTGTCTCCCTGTCCCCCGGCTGCCAGGACGAGACCCAGAAGATGGGTTTTCTCCAGAGCATCCGCACGATCTGCAGAGCCACCAGGCACAAGGGCTTGTCACAGGGCCTGGATGTCTTCTGCCACGGAGATGAGCTGGCAGGGAGTATCACGGTGAGGGGACACCCGGCGGGTTTGGCCGGGGGGCAAGGCCCCTGGGCACCAGCACACTGTGATGACAGCGCTTAAGTGGGGACGGGGTGGTGGCGAGCATGCGTGGACACCAAGGTGCCCCTCGGGGGACGTGGTTTCCACTGAGAAGCCCTGCCAGCAGAGACCCAGCACCGGGGGAGGAAGGGGGGCATTCTGGGGGCCGGCACCGGGCTGGGGACAGAGGGGCTCCGCCAGCCCCGCCGACCAGTGCCAGGTCTGCTGGCACTGGGTGCTGGCGGCTGACAGGTCCCATCCTGGCTGCGCTCTGCAGGTGCTGCTGAAAGAGGAGCCCAGGGATCACCTGCGCACGGCAGTGCGGCAGCAAGCCATGCTTGCCATCTCTGCCTTGAGGTAGTTGCCCAGCCCCTGCTTTGGCTGCCACCTCTCCGCAGCCAGCAGCCCTGGGCCTGGCTGGGGGGCACCCCCCATCTGGGCAGAGTCAGACGGTGCCGTCTGCAGGAACTCTGCTCTCCCCTGCTCGGGGCTTGTCCGGAGGCCGGGAGGCATCAAGGACTCTCCTCTGGCCCAGGCCAGTGTCAGGGAGGGAGGAGGTGCCTCCAGGCAGGGCTCCCCCCACGGCCTCCGTCCTTCCCAGGGACCCATTCCCCAAAGGCGCCTCGAGGCACCACTCCCGGCACCTGTGTCCGACAGGCCCCTCTCTCTGCAGCTCAGTGGAGATGGTGCCGGAGGACCAAAAGACGCACCTCTTAGACGCCTGCTTCAGCAGCGTCTTCTGCCTTCCTCCAAAAGAGGACATGCAGGGCTTGGATACTTCCCTCTACCACGAGGTAAGGGCTGGGTGAGCCCCAGGAGCTCTAGGGTCCCCTGGGGCCCCCGGTCGCCCTGTGCCGAGAGACGACCGGACATGCAAGGCAAGGCAGGCTCTTGGCTTTGCTTTCCCACCCTTGTTCTTTGCCCCTTTCCCACGGGCCTGGCCACATCCAGTGCCTCAGGCTGCACTGCCCACAGCAGCTTGTCTGGCCTGAAGCCTCTCCCGGGCACCGTGAGGCAGCGCGGGTGTCCTCCCCTTGAACGGGGAGTTCGGATCTGTCTCCTGCAGGTAAGAGGGACCGCCAAAAGACTGCCACCACCCTTTGTCCTCCTTGCAGACCCTGCACGCCATGGACTGCATGCTGCAGACATTGGTACTCAGCTCTCCTGCCTCTAGACTCAGCCAGGAGCTGCAGAGAATCTTGCAGGTCTGACACGGGCAAAGCATGGGATTCGCAGGGGCTGTTCTCCACCCTGGGGGACAGAGCGTGTCCACTCTTGAGCGGACAGTCCCCACCCCAGTGCCATGCACAGACCACACTGCAGGGAGGGTGCCAACCTCCCGTGGGGGAGCCAGGGGCTGCCCACCGTGCTCTTCCGGAGCCCACTGTCACCTGGCTACAGGCAAAGTCCCTTTCCCCTCCGCAGAGTCCTCTTGTGTCATGAAAATGAAATTAGTCCAGCCGGGAGTTCAGCAGTGCTGCTTCTGCTGGCACGGGCGTCAGCTCCCGGGGCACACCAGCAGCTTCTCTCCTCCCAGATGCTGCTGACCTTCACCAAGTCCCAGAGCGCGGCGGTATGTGAGAGGGCCGTGAGGAGGATTGGGATGCTGATCTATTTGATGGCCAGATACTCCTCACTGGAGGTAAGGAGCCAGGCCCCCTCCGGCCAGGCCGTCTCCCCTTCCCTGCACGCCAGAGCAGCCTGCAGCTCAGGGGTGCCTGCGAGGCAAGTCGGGGCACAGGTTAGGGCACTCAGCAAGGCTCTGCCCTGAAGCAGGGGTCTCGGCCCCTCCTTTCCCCAGGCTCTTCCATCCCCAGTCCCCTCTCTGCCAGGAGCCAGCTCTGCCCTCAGTCCTGCGCAGGACAGGACTGCCCCAGGAGCATGGCGGGAGCCCAGGCCTGGCAGCTCTCCCTGCGCAGGGATGCTGCCCAGCTCTAGCTGCTTTGGGAGCCGGGGCCGGCAGGGCCCTGCAAAGCTCTCACTCACCGGGCATCCAGCCCAGGCGGACTCTTGGCTTCACGGCTTTGGCCCGAGCTGCTGCCCCTCAGCCCTTCTGATGTTCTGCCTCCCTCGCCCAGGCCTGGCGCCCCTTTGGAAGAGAGGAGGACAGCCCTGCCTGCTACAGAGGCTTCCGTATCCCCAAGCTGGGACAGCTGCTGGGACATCTCATCCTTCTCAGCTCTTGCAAGGACAAAGACACCAACTGTGCCGCCTTGGATGCTCTTTACCTCCTCTTGATATTCCTCCTGCAGCAAAGATGTAAGAGAAGCTCTGGTGGGCTGTGTCCCTCCACACGCACACATCTTTTGCTATGTCTGCTTGTTTTCGTGAGCATTGCGATGGACTGTTCCTGTGCTTGGTGGAGGCTGTCCATGAAAGTCGGCCGGCTTCCCTGACCTCCTTTGCCCTTCACAGCTGCTTTCTGTAGCATCCCAACTCTCATTTTGCTGCAGAAGCTGAATGCTCACCTGAAGTCCAGGATCTGTTCTCTGCTGCTCTCCTTCCTCACTCCTCCCAGGATCTCAACCCTGGCTGTTTCGTGGGCCCTGCAGCCACAGCCACCCTCGATGACCACATCCCACAACCACTTCTTCCCTATCAGTGAAGAGCAGATCCAGCTGGGCATCATGCCAGCTGCTCCCTCCAGTGCCTGTAGCAAGAAGCCGTCCCTTCTCCCAGTCCTTCTCCATCATTCCTGAGCAATGTTCCCATCTTGCTCCCATCGCCCGTCACCCTTTGCTTTACACCCCTGCCCACCACCTCCTCCCCGACCATGGGTCATAACCTCCCTCCTCCGCTGTTCCCAGTCCAAAGCTCTTTTTGGCAAAGAGGTGGAGTCCTAACGACTCTTCAGTGTTTCTCCCCTGTTTAGGCAGCGCGTGGCCAGAGGATAGTCCACAGCACCAAAGCGTGTGGGGAGCTGCCGGCACCTCCTGTCTTTCTTTGCGCAGCACCGGGGACTTGACCAAGGTAATGAGCTCTCCCCTTGCTGGGACTCCTGTCCGTGGCATCGGCAGGGGAACCGTGCGAGCAAAGGGACCCAGAGTCAGCGGGGCTGGCATGGCCTCAGTGTCCCTGGTGAGAGGGTTCCTGCTGTCCCCAAGCAGGGACGATGTGAGGGCAGCACTCCAGTGTCCCAGCAGCAGCTCCAGCCCTCCCGGCCTCCAGCAAGCCCTGGTTCTCTCTAGGGCCAGCACACTGTGCCCACGACCCCAACCCTCCTCCCTCACCCTGAGGGCCCTCTGTTCTCATCCTCCCCTGTGCAGTCACTGCAGCCCCTGCTGCCAGCTTTCCTGCAGGCACTGCTGACAGCACTGCCGGGCCTCTCTTGCCAGAGCTGCTCTCATGGCTCAGCTAAGCATCACCACCAGGGCATTCGGTGTGATATGTCTTCCCTCCCTTCCTTCCTTCCTCCCTCCCATAGGCGTTTGGAAAATACCTCAAACCTGGGGAGAAGACAGATGTCATCCTCACGGCCATCAAGGCCATGACAGACACCAGCACTTCTGACAAGGAGGGGGCCAGCAGCATGCTGGATGAGGCCATGAAAGACCCTGACTCCTGGCTGATGGACGTAAGCAGCCTGTGGCTGGATTTCCCTGCCCACAAGCCCTTTCAGGGTTGTTCGTTCTTTTCCTTCCTTCCTTCCTCCCTCCCTCCCTTCCCAAGCTGAAGCTCCCTTAAGCCAGCAGAGAGGGATGGGAAGGGCAGCAGTTTCAGTGGCAGCAGCTGGGGAAATGGTTGCACTCCAGTGGCAGCACCATCCTCACCTGTGTCCCCTCCAGGTGCCAAAGATCATGGGTGGCATCCACGAAAACCTGGAGCACATCTGCACGGCGCCAGCCAGGCACAGCATAGACTCACTCCTCCTCCTGCTGACCAACCAGTACCCCAGCAAAGTGGTCATAAGCCTGTTGAAGTACTCTAAACTAGCTGACAGGTACTGGCCCCAACAGCCCTGAGGGCTTGTTCCACATGGGGAGAGGGGCCCAGAGACTCTGGCTGCCAGACCCACGGAAAACTGCAGGACATCCCCAAGGAGCAGGGCCCTCCATCCCACCACGTCCTCCGGCTCCGCTGGGTCGGCCAGGCCCGCAGCAGCCAAAGCTGGCCAAGCCAGCCCACAGCCCTGCCACCAGGCTCCCCCCTGCCCCACAGGGAACACCACCACAGCCCTCTCCTGCCTGCACAGGCAGGGCCCCCAGGCACTCCAGTCCACGGGGGCAGGCAGACCCAGGGTTGCAGGACCTGGCACGGTGGCCGAGGCAGCCCTGCTGACAGAGCGCTCTGGGTCTGCAGTGCTGCCCTGGCCATGTGGAAGGTGATGTTCTCCCTGCTCCAGCCTTTGGAGAAGGTCTTGAGGGAGCTGCACAGAGAATACAGGAAGCGGCGGCTCCACATGCTGTTTGGCACCATGACAGGGGACAGCAGCATCCTCTGCCTGGCCGTGAGTGACCAGAGCACACCTTGCTCACCTGCAGGGCTGTGCGTGCCTCTCGAGGAAAACAGGCACAGCCCTCTCCCCTCCCATCTGCCCCCAAACACTGCTCAGTTGCTCCTCGGAGGCGTGCGAACAAGAGGCTGATGATGGTCAGTGGACAGGAGGAGCCAACAAAGACACTGTGCAGTGCGCAGCGAGGCACAGGGCATGGGGGCGGCCAAGTGGCCCTCCGCAGGCAGAGCTGCCCCCAGGACGGGCTTTCTGGCCCCAGTGCCCTTGCCCTGAGCTGCCAGTGGGGACCAGGAGCCGCACGGTGCGGGGAGCCCTGCAGGCTCTGCCAGTCTCTCACTGCCGTCTTTGTTTCAGATAATCGCCACCAGCAACATTCCATCAGAGACCTTTGCTGCCGCGATCTGTTTCTGGGGGTCTCTGAGGGATGAGAGCCCGGAGGTGATCTCGCTGGTGCTCCAAGGCCTCATCACGCTGTCGCAGAAACCCGAGATGGTGAGTGGGGCAGAGTCGAGTGGAACCACATTGGCAGCCTGGAGGCTGGGGCAGTGGGTAACACGGTGGCTTGGCCTTGGCTGGGAGTCAGGAGGTGGGGTGCCGGCTCCAAACGCCTTCCCTGCCATGACGTGGCCTGCTGGCTTCCTGGGGAGCTCTCCGGGCACAGAGGGTTGGCTACCAACTCATCTGCGCTTTGGGCTGGTCGGAAAAGGGGGTGGCTGAGCAGGGGACACGGAGTCTTTGCTCTCCTAGCCTCCCTTTCCTCCCCTTGCTCTCCCCGCATCCCCATTAGTGTGCCCATGGCCGCCGCCGGCCAGGAGGCTGCTGCAGCAATTCCCGTGCCTGCTGCCAGGAAGCTGGACGGGAGGCTGGTGCTCAGAGACTGGAGCATTTTTGCCGGGGTGGTCTTTCACCCTTCGCAGAAAGGGAATGGTGTGTTTCATACAGGCAAGAAAAATGAAGGTCCTGCTGGAAGACATTGTGAAGACCCTGCAGTATGCCAGTGAAGATATCCAGATGAAGGCCCTGCTTGTCTTCAGAAACATACTGGGTCATATGACGAGGGAGGAGGCCAGTCCCGTCGCTCCGAAGCTGGCAGAGAAGCTCCTGCTGCTCTTCAGCAGTGTAAGGCTGCTGCAGGAGCCTGAGCCACAGCGATGGGCACGCTGCAAGGAAAGCTGCCTGTCAGCCAAGCCCTGCGGTCGGCACTCAGGCAGGGCTGCTCCTCTCTGCACTCCCCTGGGCTCTGCAGCCCAGCATGGCTTCTCCCTGACAAGTTGATGCCTCCGGGCGACCTTGAGATCCTGGGCTGGGTCCCAGCCCGGCCCCTGGGCAAAGCACCAGCAGGCCAAGAGCTGCTCTCAGAGCCCCGAGGGCTCCCCTGGCTTCGCTGCCAGGCAGGACCAGACGTTCTGCCCAGGCATTGTAGCAGGGGGGCCGAGGCTGAGCCGGCAGCGTGTGCCCCAGAGGCGCTGACGAGGGCCAGCCTGGTCTCCTCCTCAGCCCGTCCCTGGGGAGCTCTGTGCTGGCGTGGCTGGTGCGGCTGGTGGTGAATGCTGGGTGGCTAGGGGAGCACTCGGAGGCACAGGCACCGCCTGATGGAAACCTCTTGCGCGGCCTTTCACGGGCCCGGGGCCGTTCAGCCACTGCTGCAGATCTGGTCCACAGATCCCGTGTTCAGAACCCGACTCCGGAGCATCTCCCCTCACATCAGCCACGCTAAAGCCCTGGCTCACCGTGGGCAGGGAGTGGCTGTTGCTGAAGTTCTCCTGTCTTCCTCCTGTCCAGGCGTCCAGCCAGCTGCGAGAGTCCTCCATCCGCCTCTTCAGAGACGTGATGCAGATGGTGGTGTGGAGACACAAGAGACAAATGAGGAAGAACGTGCAGCGGGGCCTGCTCCCACTGCTCTTTCACATGAGTGACCAGACCCAGAGTGTGGCCAAGGTACAGATTCAAACCCAACCAGTGACGCGAGGAAGGGTGTGCTGACACCACAGGGGTGATCTGGGCATGAGGGGCAAGGGCTGCTGACAGTCGGAGTCTAGGAATATGTGCCACCTCAGGGTCCCACCGCTTGAGTCACTGAGCACAGGGCAGAGCTCCCCTCCTTCCCTGCACCAGTCCCACCGCTGCCTTCCTCCTCCCCCCGTGCCTCCTCCCCCCATGCAGCCCTCCTCCGGCACAGCTCTGAGGAAGGTCCCCGCAGCGTGAGCAGGGGCAGAGAAGCCGGCACGGACGTTTCCAACACCTGCCCCACCTGCTCCAGCAGGGCTCAGCAGCAGCCTGTGGCCACCGAACACGCAAGTCCCTACAGGCTTCCCAGCCGTCCCTGCAGGCGTCGGAGGCCAGGGCTTTGAGCCCCCAGGGCTGTGCCCAAGAGCCCCCCAGATGTTTGCGCCAGGCCATGTCCCAGCTCCCTGAGGGCAGGATCGCCGCAGGAACAAAACCCCGCTCACCGAGGTCCCCTTGCGTAGGGCCAGCGAACTTGGCCTCTGCAGAGAACTGCAGTGCCTGCAAGGGGTGGAGAGCCAGCTTGTTCCCCAGGCTGGGGCAGGGAGAGCATGGGAAGGGAGATGCAGCTGGAGGCAGACTGGCCCTGCATCCCGGGACCGAAGCTCTGCCCACGCAGCGCCTGGGCACGAAGGAGCTGGGGCAGCCCCAGCTGGGGAGCCAAGCATTCTGCTGGGGGATGCCCACGGGAGGTGCTGCTGGTGCCATCCTGCCCCGGCGTCTCTGGGACTCCAGCCCTCGCTGCCTACAGCCGTGGGCTTACGCCTCCTTTGCCCTCCAGTCTGCCCCCAGCCCTGGCAGCAGCTCAGCAGCTCTTGAGGATCTCTGTTCTGCTAGCTGGCAGCATGAGATACCTGAGGTGGTGGCTGCCCCGCGTCCCTGCCCCGGGAATTGAATCCAGTTCAGACTCGGGCCCCCGCCACCTCTTCCCATAACGGGCTGGGAACGGTTCGGAGCCTTGCCAAGAAGCAGGGGATGCCAGGTCTCCTTCCTAGGGCTGTGGTGACATCTCCCAGCCTCTGCTGCACTGCAGGCCTCCAGGGAAGCCCTCCTATCTGCTGCGGAATTCCTGGAGCAGAAGCAGCTCAAGTACCTGACCCAGACGGAGCAGGCATGGAGGATTGGAGAGTGCTTGGTGAGGACAACCCCCAAGCCCCAGGGCCAGGCTGGATGAGGGCTGCCCCACGTGCCCGTGGGGTGGGCTGTGCAGCTGTGCCTCCCCTGCCCTGCTCCAGCCCGGAGCCCAGAGCCTGGAGCTGCATCCTCCTTCCCTGCCCTCAAGGGCTCTTCTCCAGGACTCTCTCCCCTCCCCGCACACACCCCAGGGTGCTGAAGGTGACCCCGGCCCATCTGGGCCCGGGCAGCAGGATGGAGGGGTCTCAGTACCGCTGGGCCCCCTCTGCGTGCGGCTCTTTCTGGACCTCGGCCCCACAGGGCTCCTGGCTGGGTGATGGGAAAGGCCTGGCGGGGGAAGGGGGTGCTGGGAGGAGGGACTGCTCTGGCTGGCTGGGGAGGGTCTGTGCCAGCCCCATGCCCTTGTGCTCTCTCCAGCTGGTGCAGGACAGGAACAGGGTGGAAGAATACCTGTGGCAGAGCCTGCTGTACCTGAAGGATGCTCAGGCCACCGTGCGAGAGGAGGCCATCAGGTTCACCGGTAAGCCACAGCCCCTGGAATCCGTCTTCTGGCAGCCTGGCCCCACTCCCAGCCACTGCACTGGCAGCAAGGAGCAGCCTGGGGCTGCCAGAGCCCCGGCTGCCCCGTGCAGGGCCTGGGCAGACAGGGGCTCTGCGCTTCCCTCCCACCCCTGCCCGTGCAAGCGAGCCTGGTGGCCGCCTTGCTCAGTCCCCCCCTGCCTCGGGTGCTGTCCTTCCCCGGGGTCACCCTGCTGAGGGGGAGGAGGCCGTGCAGCCGAGCCGGCAGGGCCGGGCTCTGTGCTGCTGGGAGAGTGCTGGGGAGCAAGAGGTCTGACGACGCTCTGTGCCTAGGGCTTGCCGCGCAGCACCTGAGGGACCAAAGTGCGGAGAGGCTGCGTAAAGTCTGTGATGGTGAGCGGGGGCAATGCTTGTGGGGCTAGGAACAGACCTGAGACGGATGCAGCCATGCCTTGCCCTGCTCCAGGGAAACGCTTCGGGGACAGGGGAACATCTCAGGGGCCAGGGACAGAGCCGGGTGGGGCTGGTGTGCTCCGGAGGGGATGCCCGGGGGTCTCTGGAGACACAGGGGTTTCATCTCTGCTCCGTTTCTTTCTGTCGCAGCCCTCAAGCCCTTGCAGGAAGACATCGAGCCCTCCATCTGTTCGCTGGCAGCTCAGACCATGCTGATCGTGGGTTCTCCAAGGAAGCGGCCAGCATCAGGATGGACCAGGGCACTGTGCTGCTGGCCCTGCAAAGCCAGGGAAAGGTGAAGGTCTCCTTGGGAAAATGGAAAATTAAAGCTGCATCAGCCAACCCAGTGCTGTGGTCTCCTTCCCGCAGGGAGCGCCCTGAGCGGGCGGAGCAGGCAGCGCCATTCCTGCCCTCTGCCACTGCCTGCAGGACGGCTCATCCCTCAGCACACCTTGGCCACAGTCTTGTTTGACAAGTTCACCCCTCGGCCAGGCTCTCCCCGAGAAGTAGCTGGGTTTGTTCACCCCCTGCAGAAATCTTTTCTTTAGGGGGGTGGAGGGCGAAGGGGAAATGGCAGCCCCCAGAAGAAGCAGGGCTGCCCGGAGAGCTGCCCAACGCCCTCCCTTTCCAGCAGCCCGTGGCAGCCCAGCACACGCTGACTCGGGGTGCCCTTGCAACAGAGCCCCAGCCGCCCCGCTGGACCACAAAAACCTGGAGGGGAGGAGGAGAGAAGCTTTAGGCAACCTGGCCCCTCCTGAGACAGCCCAGGGCAGGAAAAGGCACCCGCGCTCTGCCAAGCTGGCCAGTCTTCTCTCGGTCCCGGTCTTCAGAGGTGGCTCTGGGCACCTCCTGCGTGCTCTGGGCTGGCACAGCCTTGCCCGTGAGCCACGGGAAGTTTCCCTCTCCCTGAGTCCAGGGTCCTGCCCCATAGACGGCACCCTGGGGCAAAGGGGAGAGGAACCAAGAGGTTCCCCTCCTTCGCAGGGTCCCGAGCACCAACTGTAGCATCTTCCCCATCCTTTGTAGTGCCCAGAGACTCATGTTTCGGGCCGAAATCCTCAGTTTTAGGGTCTAAACCCGCCTTTGATGACCCACCGCCTTTCCTCAGGGCCCACAGTTCCATGCTGAGGCTCCAAGCCCTCAAGGTGGAGCTCGTTGCCTGGCAACGTCCAGCCAGTAGTCTGGGGGAGAGTCAGTGGACCCAGGACAGCCAATCACATTTGAGGAGGGTGGGGGGGGGCAAGGCACGTGATTGATATGTAACCAACCAGTCAAGGTTCAGGGCCTGCAGGAAAGGTGGCAGGAGTGGAAAAAGCTGGGTACTGGGGGGCAGGGCATGCCGGCTCCACCAATCATAGCTGGCAGTAGAGCAGCAGAAAGATGATCGATAAGCGGTCTGACCCATCATTTGATGGGAGGAGCAAGGGAGAAATCCCAAGCAGCCAATCAGAGGAAACGTCACCTCAGGGGAGGGCGGGCAGCACACCTCGGCACACTGACAGCCCAGGCAGCCAATCACAGAGAGCATCACCTCAGGTGAACTGCACCTGGGCAGCCCTGTGGCCCAATCAGAGGCAGCCCACAGGGAAGGGCAGGCCCCAAACCAGGCCACAGTGACAGCCTAGGGGACCAATCCGAGGCAGCATCACCTCAAGAGAGGAGACTGACAGCCCTCCCTGCCTGTGCCGACCGATGGGAGAAGAATGCGAGCTACGCTGGGGACCAGACCCAGCTTCGACATGGCACACGCGGGGCCTGCCCCGAGCCCCAGCAGCCCCCAGCCCAGGCCCAGGGCCCCTATCGCCCCTTCCACCCCTGCCCCCTCTCTCCCTCCCCCTTACGTAGCCTTTCATTCCAAGTGGGCTTTGGGCCCTCCAAATGAGGGCTCGGACCCTCCAGAGGCGGCTCGGACGCTAAGGATGCCTGTCTGGAGGCTAAAAGAAGAGGCTTTGGACCCTGGAATGAGACTATGCAAACTAACAGTGAGCCTTTGTGACCTAAAAATGAGGGGTTTGGAGCCTAAAATGAGGCTTTGTAAGGCAAGAGTAAGACTCTGGAAAGTAAAAATGAGGCTCTGGACCCTCGAAATGCGGCTTTGGACTCTACAAATGAGGCTTTGGACCGTCAAAATCAGACTTTGGGCTTGAAAATGATGCTCTGGGCCCTTTAAAATACATCTTTGAACCTTAAAAGCGTAAACCCTGGAACTTTGGACCCTGCAAATGAGGGCTTGGACACTCTGGA
>JAZGTQ010000409.1:0-17989 GCA_037953605.1 Necrosyrtes monachus | reverse complement strand
GGTCAGGCAGTTGGACTAGATGATTGTTGTAGGTCCCTGGCAACTGAAATAGTCTATGCTGTTCTATTCTAAAAAAATGAGGCTGTGGGAGCTAAACTGAGGGTTTGGACCCTAAAAATGAAGCTTTGGACATTCAAAATCAGACTTGGGGCATTAAAAGTGATGCTTTGGGCCCTTAAAAAGTCTTTGCACCTTTGAAGTGGGGTTCGGAACTTACAAATGAGGGTTTGTATCCTAAAAATGAGGTTTTGGACCTTAAAAATGACTTTCTGGACCCCCAAAAGGAGGCTTTGGGCCCTAAAAATGAGGCTTGCATCCTGAAAATGAGTGTTTGGGCTTTAAAAATGTGGGGCTGGATCTTAAAAATGAGTCTATGGACACTAAAATGAGGCTTTGGACCCTGAAAGTAATGATTTAGGCTGTAACTTGAGGCTTTGGGGCCCTTAAATAGGTTTTTGTGCCTTTAAGATGCAGCTTTGGGCTCTCAAAAGGAGGCTTTGTACCCTAAACATGAGGGTTGGGCCTCAGAAATGATGATTTGGGCCTTAAAAAGGAGGTCTTTTTTACCCAAAGTGTGCACAGACCTTGTAGCCCAAGGGGCAAGACTTGGATGGTATTCATACCTCAACCAGGCACGTCCTAGAGCAGCCTGATGAGCCCTGCTGTGAGCATGGGGTTGGGCTGGAAACTGCTTGATGTCCTGATTTGACGAGCTTAGCTGGACAGGGTGACACTACAGACTCCCCGGTGAGACACATCTCACCCCAACACTGAGCTCCTGGTTCTGGGTAGATCTCTCAAGTTTGGCACTTCAACAAGATATTCAAATTCCCAGCCTGGCACCCTCAGATCTCTTGCAAACGGTGCAGAAAGATCTGCCCCTGCAAAGTGAAATTCAGCTTTACCGGCACTCATCACACTGTTCCCCTCAGGAACAACCTTCACTCAAGGTCAGGCTTGAATTTTTAGGGACCCTTCCCAGATGCTGGAGGGGGTCCAAAGCAGAAGCTTCCCGTAAGGACGGTTTGGTTCCTGGGTTGAATAGGATGGATTTGGGCAAGGAGGAAAATGCCAGGAAACAGGAGGCTACGTGATGAGTGCCATAGTGCTGGGACTGGAGATGGACCTTCTGTCAGTGTGGTTGGCCCATGGGATGGCCACTGGGGCACCTACTTGGAGGATTTCCTAAGTAGAGATATAAATAGGATATAAATTGGGTAAATTGGGAGTCAAGAGCCCCAAGAGGAAGTAGAAAGTCCAGCCCAGCAGAGCTGGGCTCAGCCTTGCTCTCTTTCCTTCCCTGGTCCCTTATGGCCCTGGGTGAAAGCTCGGGTGGCCTCCACTGCCCCTGCCATAGGTGCCCTCCATGCCTCCCCAGCTGCACTCGCATCTTCTCCTTTCCCCTCCAGGGACTTTCAGTTCTTCACAACATTGCTCCAAGTGTCTGGTTGCCCTCCCTTGCCCCAGCAAGCAGGTTGCTTTCCATAGCGGCCATGGAAAAGGTCCCTTGGATGGAAGAGGTCCTGAAAGAAGGTCCCTCAGATGGCCCCGCTTCCAGGACCGTGCTGGGCTGATCTCAGAGCCATGGCCGACTGTAAAACCCTTCTCCCCCATTCCAGTGAAGGACCATTGCGAACAATTAAAAAAGTCAACACTCTTTGGCAACCTCTCCTGTGTGTTCTTACTCATCTCTTTCCCAAGCTCCTTGTCTCCCGAAAACAGATGGGTTTCTTCAAAAGAAGAGAGACTTCCAAAACAGTACTGCACGTTTTGGGAGCTCTTTGCCCACAGGAATGGCTTCAGGTCAGGACACTGAGGGCAGGGCAGCTGTTTCTCTCCCTCTGTTTGCCCCTTCTCTGCAGCCTCTCCAGCAGCAGTGGTTTGCTCCCAAGCTGTGCCAGATGCACCCAAAAAGCCTTTCTTTTCCCACCGGGGATGTGAAGGAGCAACGAGCTGGGAAGAAACAGTCCCCTCTCTGGCCCAGAGCAGCCTTGTGGTTAGTTAGACCTTCCAAACATGGCCAAATAACATGCCCTTGTGTGTTTCCTGAGGCTACAGAAAAGAGAACGCCACTGGAAAATGAGTACCGCGCCACAGGTGATGGAAAAGCCCAAGGTGGCAACTTAGCCATGACATCAGTCAGAACTAAGGGCTCTTTGAAGAGTCCCCACCGTCCCTCTAAATCTGCATTTCTAGAAGGAAGCAGCACCCCAGAACACAGATTCAAATCACGTACCTGCTTTGCCACTTCAGGTGGTGCTCCCTCTGCTCCGGGCACCCCAAGCTCTGGTCATTCTGCTTTGGGCCACTCCGTCCTGGGTAGCCGTGATCTTCTCTTCTGGTAGTAGCATCGCATTGACCCCTCATCCACCAGTGGCATCAGAAAAGAGGTGTTATAGAGGGGCACCTCAAGTGGGCTGGTCTCAGGGCTTGATGGCGAAAGCATGGCTATTTGGGGTGGTGGAGGCAGGGTCTGGACTCCGCAACTGTGGAAGGTCTTTCCTTTGGCCATCTTCAGCTCTCCACCTTCATGGGCATCTTTCTTCTCTCCTTTTCCGTTTCCCCTGCACCTCGGAGGTTTTGCTGCCTGTGCTCGGACCAGCTCTGATGCTCGGCCTTTGGGTGCGGGTTTGCCCTTGGGTTGGCCGGTCTTAGGCTGCTTTCTGGCAAAGGAGGCCCCTGGGATCTCTGGCAGCCGCCTGGAAGGACACAACAGGAGGAGTCTGCCTGAGGACATGGTGGGTTTGGGGCTGCATCCTGCCCGCAAGCCGTATGCCTGTTTGCGCAGCCTCTGGCAGCTCAGCTCAGGAGAGGAAACCCCTGAGCTGAGACCCTCGGCTGACACACGGCTGTCCCCATGCACAGCTCAGGAGGCCATGCTGGGGGTCTCCTGAATGGCTGGAGAGGAGCCAGCCCTGTGAAATGGGGAGCTCCCGGCAGCCTCATCCCACCCCTCCAGGTGCTGCCTTCACCACTCTTGGGCAGCGATGAATGGCAAGTGTTTGGGTCTGCGGAATGGCCGCAGTGCAGACCTGCGCAGTCTGACCCTGTGCAGACACCAGCCCTGAACCTCCAGACTCACCTGACCCGCAAGTTGTTCCTCATCTCCATCACTGCCTTATCCCAGAGCTGCTCACGTTCGTTATTAGTCAAGCTTGAATTAGCAGGCAAGGGCAGTTCAGGAAATCTCACGGGAACTGGGAAGGAGAGATCTCGTCAGAAGAGCACTGTTGTGACGCTGCCGGCCCCACTGATACACAGGGGTGCTCAGGCCTCTTCCCAAAACATCCGAGTGGGCTGTTCTGCTTCCCTCACAGCTGTCAGAGGCCTCGTGCCCTCCTCAACACTAGCTCTTTCCCAGCCCCTCATTTCCACAGTGTAATACGGTTTTGCAACCACACCATTGGTGCCAGATTTGGGAAAGAGGAGCAGGTGCTGTTGAGGTGACAGTCTCTTTTGGAGATCTAATTCCTCGAGGGTGGGTGGGGAGGGGGGGACAGGGTCTTGGATCACATCCTCCCACCACACCCTTGGGCGCATCCCACCCCAGGGCTCTGTTTTGGTGAAGCCAACGAGTCGTCAGGAGAAAAAGCTGTGCCAAGCTGGTGTGAAGCTTTGGTGCAAGTCAGAGCCTTTTGACTATCATCACTGGGGACTTTCTCATCAGATCACAGAATCTGGTTGCCCGCGCTATGGAAATGAGCCAGGAGCTGCTTTACCTTCCGTGTCTTGCCCGAGAGGTGGCAAACCCTCTTTTTTCTTCCCCTTGTCCTCAGCAGGGACATTTCTCAAGGCCTTCAGAGGGTCCCTGGGTGTTGGTTTGGTCACAAGCTCCAGTTCAAACCTGGAGACAAAGAGATGACACCAGCATGACCCACGGCACCAGCAGCCCTTGCCGCTTGCCGCAATCACCTGTTCACTGGCAGATTTTGGCACTGTTGTAGAGGCCGTTGTTTTCTCAAGTCAACTATCCCCCATCCCTGAGGGCTGTCCTAGGAAATGGGGTCACCTGCCAAATAAGTCCAGGTCACCTAAACTCCTCTACCTGTGCCATCAAGTCTGCCTTACAGGCCGGGGATATGAATGATTGCCACTGCCTGTGTCTCCGTGGGAGGACACCCATGGTCATAAGGAGCAAATGCTACCAAACTGCAGCTGAGCAGCTGCGTCAGCTGGAAACATACTCACTCAGGAAAGATGACAACACGGCCAGAGAGAGTCAAGGAAGCAATGGATACCACCCGGGACACCACCATTTTGAGCAGCTGGGGGACCTGCAACAGATGAGCATGAAGGTGGCAGGAAATCCTCAATGTGGCCGAGGCACTCAATTTAGGAGGAGTCCAAGGCAGCGAGAGATGTTGAGACTGTAGCTCTCACTGGTCACAACCGGCTGGCCACGTCCTGGCGGGCCACGTGCAAGCAGTGCTGGGGCACTGCAGTGGGACTGCCCAAGCAGTGGGGAAACCAAAAGGCTCACCTTGAATGCAGCCTTTTCTAGGTTCCTCTTCCCAGACATCCTTTCCAGGAAGTCAAAGTAGAATCTCATTTGCACACTCCTGCCTTCGATGAGGAGCACCCCCACATCCCTCAGGACAAGGGCAACATTCTCCCCCTTCCCCAGGCACTGAGACAGGAGGGACGTGACGCCTAGGATGCAGCCCTCCACTTTTCGCCGGGACACAGAGGCGTCCATGGCCACCTTGGCATATTTCATAGGCTCCAGCACCTTACTGCCTGGAAAAACACACAAGAGGGACGGAGGCGCTCACCCAGTGGCCCTTCCACAGGCATTTCCCAAGGGCTGCTTATTGCAGTCATCGCCCAGAAAGGCCCCATTTTTGGACCTGCTCCGCAGAGGGGGCAGTTTGCTTTCAGAAAAGGGATGCGATATCCCCTTTCACCCCAACTGTGCAGGCAGCCAGCGTTTAATCTGCCATCTTACCAGGAAGGTTGTCTTTATCATCCACGAGATTGTGCGCAGTTGCAAGGTTCCTTGCCAGGCGAAACACTGGCCTCTGGATAATCACAATCTCGTTCCCAACCTGTGTCCGTGTGGGGACCACATCGAAGGAGCCAAGGGTGGGAATTCGGACCCTCTGTGAGTGGAAGAGAAGGGAAGAGCTGAAGGGTGAGGACTGGCTGGAGGGAAGAGCTGGGGGTGGCCCTGTTTAGGCTGGACCCTGCCAGCTCCCGCTGTTCAGAGGCATGAGCCAGGGCAGTGGGGAGAGCTTTGAGGAAGAGATGCTGAGTCCTCTCCCTCTGCTTTCCCCTCTAAAAGAACAGTGCTGGAGTCAGGGCAGAAGCAGCCCGAGGGCATCCAGTGGTCTCCAGTGACCGGGATCAGCCCTGTGGTACAATACCACCTACCACAGGTGATACCACCCTTGCATGAGCCCTGTTTGTCCCTCAGTGTGGACTTTTGGGGGGGTCCTGCTTTCTGAGGAGGGGAAGAGTAACTGCAGGCCATGCCCCAGGGCCATGGGGACTCCCCACTTCCCTGGGTGGATGAGGAGGATGCGGGTGCCGCCCCACCTTGTGCAGCAGGAGCTGTTCTTGAACGTAGCCGGCCACTGCATCCCAGACAGAGGTTTGCTCTGGAAAGCAAAGGAAGCTCAGGTCCTGCTCTGCATTTGCTGGCCTCAGCCCTCCAACATCCCCTGAGCTGCGGCACATTGGCAGATGTGAAGTGTCATTGCTGTCCCCAGCCCCAGATGGAGACACCCCTGAGACGGCTGCTGTGCTGAGTCTCGCCTACACAATGCTACAGCTGTTGGTCCTGACAATGCTCCTGCGGTGGCTGTGGCTGCCTGTACCTTTGGCGGTGGTGCTGGGCATCATGAAGGCGTGCTCCATCCCATCCCAGAAGTCCATCTTGGTCCGCCTCACTCTGGTGGGTTGCTCCTTAGGGGCGACAGCCATGTAGGAGCTCATCCCTGCGTTCATCCTATGGATGCTCCTCCAGCATGCAGGACCCACTGTGGCCCACTTTTGTACTCCTATGCCAGCCATGTCAGAGACCCAGTGTGACACCACGGTGACGTAGCCACTGCTGACTCTGCTGCCCACTGTGACATACAAGTGACCTGCTGCCCACTGTGACACGGTCTCAAGTGACCTGCTGCCTGCTCTGACATCCATCACCTTCTGCCTGCCGTGACATTGCCACCACTATGACTGTTCACTCAGCTCCTGCTCAGGTTTTGGCTGGACACGCAGCTCACACTGAGGCCTGACATGTGCTGGGAGCAGGGCCATTAGGTCAAAGCGTGGGTAAGACATTCGCAGGACACGATAGACAAGACAGGGTGACGGCTGTTCTGCAGCCCTTAAAACCTGCAGCGCACTGTCTCCTGTGGCCTTTGCCGCCTGTATTTTTGCATAGTAACTGTCTGGCAGTTTCTTCAATATCCACTAACTTCCGGAAATGGTATAGCTGGGAGGTAGAAATGCGTCAGCTTGCCCAAAAAGCTATTGAAGCGGAGCCAACAGCAGCCAGACTGTTGGGGCTGACGTGCTTCCCAGTGCGATACAGGGGACACCCACACCGTGACAGAGGAGGAAGGATGAGCACTCTCACCATTGCCTCAGGAACTACTTTGCTCATAAGCGCATGAGTTGGAAGTGAGGAGTTAGAGAACCTGGGAGTGAGACGTGTCATGAATTAATGAGTTAGTGACTCCAGGTGTCAGACTAGTCTGTGCTAGCGGGATTGAGCCCTTCTTTGATGTGTTTGGTTTTTTTCCAATGAGCTTCATAAAATAAAGTTTAATTTACAGAGTACATTGGCCTGCAAATTTAAGAGATCCAAATGGACTGTGACATTGCATTGGTATCAGAAGCGGGATCTCTCTCAGACGGATTTTGTTGGAGGCACGAGGTGCTTCACCATGCCAACTGAGGCACTCACTTCGGGGTGAGTGTAGAGATACTGCGTGTCTGCACATGCATGTCATGATGCAGAAAGAAAATCTGGACAGTGAGCGGCCACAACTGGGAGATAAATTTGAGAAGGGGGAGTGGCAAAACCCCCCAAGTGGGATTTATCCTGGGTCGAGAGCCACTGCATGAATACTGGTAGTATTTGGCATGAGTTTGAGAGATGGCAGCTTTCCTGTCAGTTAAGGGAAAAGGAAAAGATGCGGTGTGTTGGCTACTGGAGAGGTGTCTTAGAGCAGCAATGGATACGATTGATGAGTTGAAGGGGGAGGATGTATGACTGAAAGAAGAAACCAAGTGTCGTGGTTTAACCCCAGCCAGCAAGTGAGCACCACACAGCCGCTCACTCACTGCCCCCCCCCCCAGTGGGACGGAGGAGAAAATCGGGAAAAGAAGTAAAACTCGTGGGTTGAGATAAGAACGGTTTAATAGAACAGAAAAGAAGAAACTAATAATGATAATGATAACACTAATAAAATTACAACAGTAATAATAAAAGGATTGGAATGTACAAATGATGCGCAGTGCAGTTGCTCACCACCCGCCAATCGACACCCAGTTAGTCCCTGAGCGGCGATTCCCCCCCACCCCCACTCCCCCCAGTTTATATACTAGATGTGACGTCACATGGTATGGAATACCCCGTTGGCCAGTTTGGGTCAGCTGCCCTGGCTGTGTCCTCTGCCAACTTCTTGTGCCCCTCCAGCTTTCTCGCTGGCTGGGCAAGAGAAGCTGAAAAATCCTTGACTTTAGACTAAACACTACTTAGCAACAACTGAAAACATCCGTGTTATCAACATTCTTCACCTACTGAACTCAAAACATAGCACCGTACCAGCTACTAGGAAGACAATTAACTCTATCCCAGTTGAAGCCAGGACAACAAGGAAAAAGAAAACCGAAGGAATACTTGGGAAGTAAAGTGCAGAGAATTAAAAATGCAACTGAAATTGCTTGAGTCAAAACTTTAGCCCCAGGTAACTGCTGAGGCTGAAGGGTGCGGGAGGAGGTTGCTGGGAGCAACTGCAGTAGAGCCAGTTAAAGGTTATTGTGCCTTGTGTGAAGATGGTATCTGGAAACGGGTTGGATTCAGTGGAACTACTTGTGGCCGCTGCTCCCACTGCTACAGACGCCAGTCCCGAGTTAGGGATTGCTACTTTACCACGTTCCTCATTCCACAGGAGCCCAAATGTGGATGGTAGATAAGGACAGTTACGCAAGACAGCCTGCACTTAGGAAGCAATGAGTTTCTGTTGTAGGCCTTAATGGGCATGTCACTACCCACGCACTGGTCAGAGCTAAATTATTTCTGTCTAATGGATGGACAGTCCTCCCGACTGTACTCCAGGTCCCTGCAATATATATTAAGTGTGGATGTACTGAAGGGTCAGGCATGACCCCTGCTCATGCTACATTGGCTAAAGAGCTAGAAGGTTGCTGTGGTGCAGTATACAAATGTCTTAAGAGAGGGCCACTCTACAGAACCTGTGGAACAGGACAGTCGGGGTCACTTTTGAGGCTTTGGACTCTACTAATGAGGCTTTGGTCCTTCCAAATCAGACTTGGGGGCTTAAAAATGACACTCTGGGGCCTTAAAATGAGTCTTTGAACCTTAAAAATGGACCTTGGAACTAATAAATTAGGTTTTGTACTGTATATATGTGGGTCTGGGCCTTAAAAATGAGTGTTTGGACCCCCCAAAGTAGGCTTTGGTCTTTTAAATTTATGCTTTTTGCCCTCATATTGAGGCTTGCCTTATAAAAATAAGGGTTTACACTTGAAAAACTCAGGGTTGAATCTTAAGAATTATGCTTTGTGCTTTGAAAATGATCGTTTAGGCTCAAAATTTTTGCTTTGTTGTGTTTTAACAGGGGTTTTTTGCCTTTAAGATTCAGGTTTCCACTCTAAGAATGAGGTTTTTGCCTTAAACATGATGGTTGGGACTCAAAAATGAGGAGTTGGGTGTTAAAAAGGAGGGCTTTTTTACCCAAATTGTGCACAGATCTTGTAGCCGGAGGGGCAAGGCTTTGATGGTGTTTATTCCTCAGTTGGGCATGTCCTTGAGCAGCCTTCTGGGACCTGCTGTGAGCATGGGGTTGGGCTGGAAACTGCTCAATGTCCCCTCCGACCAGAATTATTCCTTGATTTTGAGATTTCCCCCCATAGAAAGACCCAGTTTGACAAGCCTAGCTGGACAGGGTGACACTACAGACTCCCCAGTGAGACACATCTCACTCCAACACTGCGCTCCTGGTTCTGGGTAGATCGCTTAATTTTGGCACTTCAACAAGATGTTCCAATTCCCAGACTGGCACCCTCGGATGCCCAGCTAGACCCCAGGCAATGGCAGCCCCTGCCAACCTCCACCTCCCTGTCTAGTTTTATTGCTGAGCATGACATCATATGGTATAGAATATGCCGTTGGTCAGTTAGGGTCAGCTGTTCCAGCTGTGCCCCTCCCCAACTTACTCATTGGCAGGGCAGCGTGAGGAGCTGAAAAGGCCTTAATGCTGTGTAAGCACTGCTCAACAATAACTAAAACATCAGTGTGTTATCATCAGCACTGTTTTCAGCACAAATCCGAACCATAGCCCCATACAAGCTACGATGAAGAAATTTAACTATCCCAGCTAAAACCAGTACAGGTGGTTAACCCTGGTTTCCCATCACCCCTTAGGCCCATCACCCTTGGGATAGTTAAACCTGGGGGTCCATCAACCATGGGCTGGTAAAGCCCAGCATCCAGTCACCACAGGGGCCCATCACCATTGGTTTGTTTAACAATGTTGGGCCATCATGCCTTTGGCCCATCACCCTCAGGGTGGTTAAGCCTGGGACCCATAACCCCTTGGACCCATCAGCTTTGGGGTGTTTAACTGTGGGGGTCCATCACCCCTTGAGTCCAGTCACCCTTTGGGTGTTTAACCCCAGGGGCCCATCATCTTCGGAGCCCCTCAGCTTTGGGGTGTTTAAACTCCAGGTGCCCATCACTCCTTGGGCCCATCGACCTCGGGGTACTTAACCCTGGGTTCCCATCACACTTGGGGTGGATAACCTTGGGAGCCCATCACCCCAGGTGCCCACCAGCCTTGGGGTGGTTAACACTAGTGGCCGGTCACCCCTTGGGCCCGTTATCCTTGGTGGCTTAACACTGGGTGACCATCACTTCTTGGGCCTATCGCCCTTAGGATGGTTCAACACTGGGGGGCCCATCGCCTCTTGGGCCCATCACTTTTGGGGTAGTTAACCCTGGCGGCCCATCAGCCTGGGGCCTCATTGCACTTGGGGTGGCGAAACCTGGTTTCCCATCGCCTCTTGGGCCCATTACCCTTGAGGTGGCTAACCACTGGGGCCCACCAACCCTTGGGCTAATCACCTTTTAGGTTGTTAACCCCAGGGTCCCACTGCCCTGGGGTCCATCACCCTTGGTATGGTTCACCTCAGGGGATCTCACCCTTGGGGTTGTTAACCCTGGGGACCCAACACCATTTTGGCCTATCACTTTGGCGTGGTTAACCCTGTAGGCCCATCACCTCAGCGGCCCATCACCCATGGGTTGATTAACACCGAGGGCTTATCACCCCTAGGGCCCATTATCCTCTGGGTGGTTAACCCTTGTGACCATCACCCTTGCGGTGGTTAACCCTGGGGGTCCATCATCCTTGTTGTCATTAATCTTGGGGACCCACCAATGCATGGACCCATCACCGTTGGCCTAGTTAACCCTCGGGTTCCCATCACCTCTCATGTGATGATGGCCTCATCACCCTTAAGATGGTAAACCCCAGGTGGCCATCACCCCTTGGAGTGGTTAACCCTGGGAACCCATCATCCCTTGGGCCCATCACCCTTGGGGTGGTTAACTCTTGGGGCCCATCAGCCAGGGCACTCCTCCCCCTTGGGGTGGTTTACTCTGGGGCACAGCACACACAGGGTGTTCAACCCTGGAGGCCCACCACCATGGGGGCCTATCGCCCGAGGGGTGGTGAAACTTGCTTTCCAATCACCTCTCAGGCCTATTACCCTTTGGGTTGTCAACCCCCACCAACCCCGGGGGCCCATCACCCTTGGAGTTGTTAACCCTGGGGGCCCATCCCATCTTTGGCCCATCAGCCTTGGGGGGGTTAACCTTGGGGACCCACCACCCCTTGGGCCCATCACACTCAAGGTGGTTAACCCCCAGGGCCAACACCCTGGGGGACAACCACCCTTTGAAGTGGTTAACACTGGGGCACATAACCCTTGGGGTGTTTAACTCTGTGTTCCCATCACTCCTTGGGCCCATCACCCTTGGAGTGGTTAACCCGGGGGCCCATCAGTGGGGGGCCCGTCACTTTTTGCCTCGAAGGACCTTGGGCTGTGGTTCCCGCTAAGGTGACCATAAGTAGCAACATGCGAAGGCGGCCATCACCATCCTGGGTGGCACTCGGAGAGGTGTGGCAGTACGGTCGTGTGCTTCTTCCTCTCCACTCAGCACTGATGAGCCCACCCTTTGAACACTGGGTCCAAGTCCTGGGCTACCGGTACAAGAGAGACGGAGTGACTGTGAGAGAGTCCAGTAAAGGGCCCCTGAGATGCTCCATGGCCGGGAGCCTCTCGGAGGGGCTCTGTGAGCCAGAACGGTTCAGCCTGGAGAAGATTTGGCTGTTAGGGGGTCCCACCCAGGTGGGATCTCAGCAATGGCAGTGACAGGACAAGAGGCGCAGGGCACAAACCTAGACACAGAGTGACCCGGGAGGACACTTTTTTACTGTGGGGGTGACTGAGGCTCCTCAGGGAAGTTCTGGGGTCTCTAACTGTGGAGGGATAAAAGGCCACCTGGATGTGGCTATGGTGGTCTCCGTGGGGCTTGCCTGAGGCCCCCAGCACCCCTTGAAGGGCCCCGCTTCCCCCCAGGGTCTCCCAGGGGCCCTCCCGAGCACCCCAGGACCCCGTGAAGGTCCCAGCTGACCCCCAGGGACTCTCCCAAGCCCCCCCAGGACCCCGTGAAGGTCCCAGCTGACCCCCAGGGACCCTCCTGAGCTCCCCAGCACCCCACGAAGGATCCTGCTGATGCCCAAAGACTCTCCCGAGCCCGCCAGCACCCCATGAAGGGCCCTGCTGACCCCCAGAGACCCTCCCAAGCTCCTCCAGGATCCCGTGAAGGTCTCTGCTGCACCCTGGGGACCCACAGGGGCTTTCCTGGGAGGGGGTCAGCAGGTGACACCGGGGACACAGGGGGGGCTCAGCGTTTCCCCCAGGCCAGCGCGTGGAGGCGGTGGGCAGCATCACGCAGCTGCCCACGGTACTCAAGGCAGCAGTGCAGCCCAGGGGGGATGGGCGCCAGCCCCCCCCGCAGCCCCCAGCACCCAGCGGCGATGGTCCCCGTCGAATCGCTGTCCCCGCCATGCAGCACCGCCCTGGCACACAGGTCCCCCCAGCACCCACCGGCTGCCAGCAGGGCCTCCAGGGCCACCATGGGTGCGTCATGGCCGCTGCGCCCTGGCCACCCCTCCAGTGCCCAGCCCAGGTACGCAGCATCCCGCTCGGCTGGTGACGGAAGGGACGGCACCTGTGGTGGGCCATGACCCTCCAGAAGCCCCCGGGATTCCAGGTACCTGCAGGGACACGGGACACTGAGGTCACTGGGAACACTGGAGTCATTGAGGACACGCAGACACTGGGGTCACTGAGGATTGTGGGTCACCAGGGACACGGGGATATTGGGGTCAGCAGGGACGTTGGTGTCATTGGGGAAGTTGAGGTCATTGGTGTCACCAGTGACAATGGGGTAATCAGTGACGCTGGGGGTCACTGGGCTGTGGCTTTCCAGCAGCCCCTGTGACAGCAGGTGCCTGTGGGGACACTGGGGACAATCAGGACACCCAGGGGCACCATGGCAGTGGATGCAGTGGGGACACCAGTAATACCAGGGAAACCAAGAGCACCAGGGACACCGAGGTCAGTGGGGGTGTGGGGTGGCCCTGGGCCACATTCCCACAGCTGAGGATGGCGGCACTGGTTGGGACACTGGGAGCAGCAGGGACAGGATGGGCACCGGTGGCCCTGCAGACAGAGTGGCCACCAGGGTCAGCAGTGACACCAGTGACAGTGGGGCAGGGGACACCCAGGCACTGGGGCAGAGCAGCGACACCAGTGGCACCAGTGCGGTGCGCCTCCAGAACTGGGAGAGAGCCTTGCAGGCACTAGTGACACCAGTGACCCCCTGAGCCCCTCCCAGTATCCTCACCAGCCACTCCCAGTGCTCCCAGTGACCCTACAGAACCCTCCCAGTACCCCCTCACCGGTGCCAGGCATCCCCAAAGAAGGGCCAGGCGGCAGCGTTGTCCCCCACGGCAACCCCAGCACCCTCCACGTAATCCCATGCGAGGGGCAGGACCCGCAGCAGCTCGGCCCCCCAGCGCTCTGGGGGCTCCCCCCGAGCCCCCAGCGCCCCAAAGAGGGCCACCGCCAGTGCCCCGAGGTACCCTGTGGGGACAGGGATTTCAGGGGGGGCTTCAGTGTCCCCTCCTCCCCTGTCCCCCCCTGCCTGGCACCCACCGGTGGGGTGGTGGTGGGTCATGCGTCCACTCTCGATGCTCACCCGGATCAGCGTCGGCAGCTCCCGGGCGTGTGGGTACCTGCATTGGCATCAGCCCTGTCCCCGTCCTCCCCTGTCCCCTCCCTGTCCCTAGCCTTGTCCCTGTCCCCATCCCGCCACCCTTGTCCTTGCTGTCCTTGACCCTGCCGTCCCCATCCCCCCAGCCCCACCACCTCCACATCCCCCTCTCTGCTCTGTGACCCCTATGTGCCTTCCTCTCCATCGCTGTCCCCATGTTCTCTCTCCCCTAGGGCCCCCTGCCCCAGCTCAGACATCCACGGACCCCCATGCCCACTGTCCCCGGCCTCCCAGTGCCAGCACCACCATATGCCCAATCCCCAGTCCTTGTCCTCTCCAGGTCCAACACCCCCATGTCCCCATCCCCCTCTGTGTCCCCATTCCCCCACCTCTTACACCCCCATGTCCCTGTTACCCCATCCCCATCACCTCATGCCCCCTTCCCTCCAGCTCGGACACCCTCATGTCCCTGTCCCCCAAGCTCTGGCCCCCCCGTGTCTCCATCCCCATGTCCCCCCATCCCGCCTTGTCCCTCTTTCCCCATGTCCCCATCCCCCCCCAGGTCTGACAGCCTTGTGTTCCCATCCCAGTCCCCTCCGTCTCCCTGTCCCTTCCAGCTCTGCCACCCCCATGTCCCCAGCCCCGACACCCTCATGTCCCCGTTCCCCAGCTCTGACACCCCCACGTCCCCATCCCTGACTCCCCTATGGCCCTGACACCCCGTTACCGGACAGCCCCACGTCCCCATCCGCACTACGTCCCCATCCCTCCGTCTCTGGCACTCCAGTGTCCTGTCCCCCTGTGTCCCCCTCCCCCCATGTCTCCACCCCCCCAGCTCTGACATCCCCATGTCCCCATTGTCCTCGCTCTGACACTCCCATTCCCCCATCCCATCCATGTCCCCATCCCTCCAGCTCTGCCACCCCCCTGTCCCCACCCCCATCCTGTCCCTGTCCCCCCAGCTCTGATACCTCCGTCCCCCCATCCCCACGTGTGCCCCCATGTCCCCATCCCCGCGCTGCTGTCCTTTCCCATGTCCCTGTCCCCACCTGAGGCCGATGGCCAGGCTACGCATGGCGGCCCCGCAGCCAGTGCCGGTGGGGTTGAAGGGAATGCGGTAACCCTCAGGCTCCCCGGGCCGCAGCTGCGAGGTGCCTGGTGGGGGGTCAGTGGTGTGAGACCCCCTGACACCCCCTGACTCCCCCCAGACCCTCAGACCCCACTCACCCAGGATGCTGGTGGGCCCCGGCTTGCGGCCCTCCATGTCGCCCATGGCGGCCACGTAGCGGCGAGCCAGCTCCTGCAGGAGGGGTTCCCCCTCCAGGCCTGGGGGGGGTTAGTGAGGACCCCCCTGGGCCACCCAAACTGGAGGGGAAGGAGAGGCCCCATGCACCCCTCAAATCTGAAGGGGAAGAGGAGGACCCCCAGTGCCCCAACCCCAAATGGTAGGGAAAGGGAACACCGCTCCGTAGAAAACCCGAAACTGAAGGGGAAGGAGGACACCCCCCATGGACCCCCAGAAGTGGAGGGAAAAGGGGACACCCCCCGGGGACCCCCCGGAACTAGAGGGGAAGGGTGACATCCCCCATGCACCCCCCCAACAGGAGGGGAAGTGGGACAACATCCATGAACACCCCAAAACTCAGGAGAAATGGGGAATCCCCCTGAGCACCCCCAGTTGGGTGGGAAAGGGGTAGCCCCCTCTGGGCCCCCCAAATTGGGAGGGGGAAGTGGGTCCCCCCAGCACCCAATATGGGAGGAAAGGGGACATAAATTCCCACAAACTGTGGGGAAAAATAGGAGCCCCCCTGCGGGGAAATGGGGACACCCCAATTTTTGGGGGGGAGAAATAGGGAACCTCACTGGAGCCCCTAAAAGGGGGGCAGAATTAGGATGCCCCCAAACCCCCTCCAGGGCTGGCCAGGGCCCCCCAAAAGTCCCTCCCAGGGACCCTCCAGTCTGGGTCAGGGGTATAACAGGAACCTCCAAACCCCCCCAGAAGCCCCCCTAAGCAGCTCAGAGGTATAACGGGGATGCTCAAACCTCCCCAGGGACCTCCCCCATACAGCCCAGAAGTATAACGGGGAGCCCCAACACCACCCCTGGACGCCCACCATGCAGCCCAAGGTTTATAACAGGGACCTCCAAACCCCCCCAGGGAACTGGCATGCAGCCCAGGGGTATAACAGGGACAGCCCCCCCGCGCCCCCGCCGAACACTCGCTCCACTGTGGGCCTGGGGTACAATGGGGATGCCCTCTCCTGGGGACCCTCCCCTGTGTCTGTGGGGTGCAATGGAGACTCCCCCCCGCCTCACCTGTGGCCAGGCCCTCGGCGGTCGCGAGGTGGAGGACAGTGTCATCGCTGACGGGCCACTCAGGGGGCTCGAGGGTGATGGCCTCCAGCCCCCCCAGCTCAGCCAGCTCGGCATGGATCTGGGGTCCCGAGGTGCAGTACTCCCAGCGGCCCCCCCGGTACCCAAGCGCATCCCCCACCCCACTCAGCACCATGGCTGCTTCGTAGGCTTCCACCGAGGGCACCCTGGGAGAAACAGTGGGGTTTCAGGGGGTGCCAGCGGTGGGGGTTATGCCGCGAACCCCCGGGGACACTCACGTCTCCTCCATTGCAGTAGCAGCTGGGGATGCCCATCAGGTTTGGGGCACGGGGCCAGCGCTGGCCGGGGGCCCTTAAGGAGGATGAGGACACCCTGGGGACTGGAGGGGGGGGGCGGGATGGGGTGCTGTCCCCATGGGGATGGGGATGAGGGACGCCAGGACCTCTCTCCTTAGGGGGTGGCAGGGAGGGGAAAGGCTCCAGGGGGGCCCAAAAGACACTGAGAGGGGACTGGGGGGCTCCGGGGGGCACCCAGAGGGGCATGGAGGGGGGCTGTACCCAAAGAGGGCTGGGGATACCCAAAGGGCACAGAGGAGCCTGAGGGGGCGCGCCCTGAGGGGACTGGGGGACATCCAAGAGGGAGACAGGGGACACCCAAAGGGACCTGAGGGGTGCCCCAAAGGGGCACGGACGCGCGTGGGAGGCATCCAAAGGGGCACATGGGGGGCACCCAAAAGGGCTGGGGGCACATCCAAAGGGGCACACAGGCACATGGGGAGCACCCAAAAGGGCTGGCGGGGTACCCAGAGGGGACGTCCAGAGGGGACAGGGGCCTCTGAAGGATTTGGGGCACAGAGGGATGGGTTTTAGCAAGCCCCAGGGGAAGGCAGTGACAGGGAGAAAAGGAGTATCTCCAAGGAAAAATGTCTCTGCCAAATATTTTCCCATATTTATCTCACTGGGACGGGGCAAAAAACATAGCCCCAAGCCATATTTGGGGGTGAAATGCCCCAAAACTGCTATCGCCTGGGTCCTGCCCGGATGGGACAGCAATGTGGAGCCCTGCTCTGACAACTGGGGCCAGCTCTGACTTAAAACTGCTGGGGTTCGCTGTTGAAAAATAGTAAAATTAATGTCCGCTGGTGGGCAGCGAGCGGTTAAAAGATTGTCCTTAAACTTCAGAGCTTAATTACAAGTCAAGCAGCAAAGCCTCAGTGCAGGCCCCATGCCAGTCCCAGAAAAGTGCAACTCCTGGCTCCCCAGCACCAGGTTTTCATCTTTATTTTTGGCCCAAATTCTGCCAAACAAGACACAAATCTTGGATCTGTTCGTAAAAATCCTGTTGGGGATGGGGATGGGGGGCGGGGCAACAGGTGGTTGGTAGTAAAATAGGTGAAAAATCAGGTTTAAAATTGTCAATTTGGAAAAAATTTAAAAAAAATTGGTGTACAGAAAGTAACAATTTTTTGGATGTATTTTATTTGGAAATACAGAAATTGAGGTTTCATCCTGCCATGCTCCAAAAAGTGTGTTCAGGCCCTAAACAGGAAGCTATGGACCATGTGGTCCAGGGGCAGGAAAGGGGCAGGGGACCCCCAAACCCTGCGGGTCAGGTCTAGGACAGGGGCAGGACATCTGCAAACCCTGCAGGTCATGGACCAGACAGGGACAGGGCACCCCAAACCGCACGGGTCAGGGCCAGGACCGGTGCAGGGAAAGCCCAAACCCCGTGGGTCACAGCCACGACAGGGGTAGAGAGCCCCAAACCCCGTGAGTCAGTGCCAGCACAGGGGCAAGAAACCCCCAAACCTCACAGGTCAGGGCCAGGACTGGGGCAGGGCACCCCCAAACCACACAGGTCAGGGCCAGAACAGTGGCAGGACACCCCCAAACTGCACAGGTCAGGGCCAGGACTGGGGCAGGACACCCCCAAACCTCACAGGTCAGGGCTAGGACTGGGGCAGGGCACCCCCAAACCACACAGGTCAGGGCCAGAACAGTGGCAGGACACCCCCAAACCGCACAGGTGAGGGCCAGGACTGGGGCAGGACACCCCCAAACCTCACAGGTCAGGGCCAGGACTGGGGCAGGACAGCCCCAAACTGCGCTGCGGCAAGGC
>JAZGTQ010000013.1:0-78328 GCA_037953605.1 Necrosyrtes monachus | reverse complement strand
TCCACAGAGCCCTGGCAGAGTCCACAGAGCCCTGGCCGAGTTCACAGAGCCCTGGCCGAGTCCACAGAGCCCTGGCCGAGTCCACAGAGCCCTGGCCGAGTCCACAGAGCCCTGGCCGAGTCCACAGAGCCCTGGCAGAGTCCACAGAGCCCTGGCCGAGTCCACAGAGCCCTGGCCGAGTCCACAGAGCCCTGGCAGAGTCCACAGAGCCCTGGCCGAGTCCACAGAGCCCTGGCGGAGTCCACAGAGCCCTGGCCGAGTCCACAGAGCCCTGGCCGAGTCCACAGAGCCCTGGCCGAGTCCACAGAGCCCTGGCCAGAGTCCACAGAGCCCTGGCCGAGTCCACAGAGCCCTGGCCGAGTTCCACAGAGCCCTGGCCGAGTCCACAGAGCCCTGGCCGAGTCCACAGAGCCCTGGCCGAGTCCACAGAGCCCTGGCCGAGTCCACAGAGCCCTGGCCAGAGTCCACAGAGCCCTGGCCGAGTCCACAGAGCCCTGGCCAGAGTTCACAGAGCCCTGGCAGAGTCCACAGAGCCCTGGCCGAGTCCACAGAGCCCTGGCGGAGTCCACAGAGCCCTGGCCGAGTCCACAGAGCCCTGGCCGAGTCCACAGAGCCCTGGCAGAGTCCACAGAGCCCTGGCCGAGTTCACAGAGCCCTGGCCGAGTCCACAGAGCCCTGGCAGAGTCCACAGAGCCCTGGCCGAGTCCACAGAGCCCTGGCCAGAGTTCACAGAGCCCTGGCCGAGTCCACAGAGCCCTGGCCGAGTCCACAGAGCCCTGGCCGAGTCCACAGAGCCCTGGCCAGAGTCCACAGAGCCCTGGCCGGAGTCCACAGAGCCCTGGCCGAGTCCACAGAGCCCTGGCAGAGTCCACAGAGCCCTGGCCAGAGTCCACAGAGCCCTGGCCGAGTCCACAGAGCCCTGGCAGAGTCCACAGAGCCCTGGCCAGAGTCCACAGAGCCCTGGCAGAGTCCACAGAGCCCTGGCCGAGTCCACAGAGCCCTGGCCGAGTCCACAGAGCCCTGGCCGAGTTCACAGAGCCCTGGCAGAGTCCACAGAGCCCTGGCCGAGTCCACAGAGCCCTGGCCGAGTTCACAGAGCCCTGGCAGAGTCCACAGAGCCCTGGCCAGAGTCCACAGAGCCCTGGCCGAGTCCACAGAGCCCTGGCAGAGTCCACAGAGCCCTGGCCGAGTCCACAGAGCCCTGGCCGAGTTCACAGAGCCCTGGCAGAGTCCACAGAGCCCTGGCCGAGTCCACAGAGCCCTGGCCGAGTCCACAGAGCCCTGGCAGAGTCCACAGAGCCCTGGCAGAGTCCACAGAGCCCTGGCAGAGTCCACAGAGCCCTGGCCGAGTCCACAGAGCCCTGGCCGAGTCCACAGAGCCCTGGCCGAGTCCACAGAGCCCTGGCCACAGTCCACAGAGCCCTGGCAGAGTCCACAGAGCCCTGGCCGGAGTCCACAGAGCCCTGGCCGAGTCCACAGAGCCCTGGCCGAGTCCACAGAGCCCTGGCCGAGTCCACAGAGCCCTGGCCGAGTCCACAGAGCCCTGGCCGAGTCCACAGAGCCCTGGCCGAGTCCCACAGAGCCCTGGCCGAGTCCACAGAGCCCTGGCCGAGTCCACAGAGCCCTGGCAGAGTCCACAGAGCCCTGGCCAGAGTCCACAGAGCCCTGGCCGAGTCCACAGAGCCCTGGCCGAGTCCACAGAGCCCTGGCCAGAGTCCACAGAGCCCTGGCGGAGTCCACAGAGCCCTGGCCGAGTCCACAGAGCCCTGGCCGAGTCCACAGAGCCCTGGCCGAGTCCACAGAGCCCTGGCCGAGTCCACAGAGCCCTGGCCAGAGTCCACAGAGCCCTGGCGGAGTCCACAGAGCCCTGGCCGAGTCCACAGAGCCCTGGCCGAGTCCACAGAGCCCTGGCGGAGTCCACAGAGCCCTGGCCGAGTCCACAGAGCCCTGGCCGAGTCCACAGAGCCCTGGCAGAGTCCACAGAGCCCTGGCCGAGTTCACAGAGCCCTGGCAGAGTCCACAGAGCCCTGGCCGAGTCCACAGAGCCCTGGCACGAGTCCACAGAGCCCTGGCAGAGTCCACAGAGCCCTGGCAGAGTCCACAGAGCCCTGGCCGAGTCCACAGAGCCCTGGCCAGAGTCCACAGAGCCCTGGCCGAGTCCACAGAGCCCTGGCGGAGTCCACAGAGCCCTGGCCAGAGTCCACAGAGCCCTGGCCGAGTCCACAGAGCCCTGGCCGAGTCCACAGAGCCCTGGCCGAGTCCACAGAGCCCTGGCAGAGTCCACAGAGCCCTGGCCGAGTCCACAGAGCCCTGGCCGAGTCCACAGAGCCCTGGCCGAGTCCACAGAGCCCTGGCCGAGTCCACAGAGCCCTGGCCGAGTCCACAGAGCCCTGGCCGAGTCCACAGAGCCCTGGCCGAGTCCACAGAGCCCTGGCAGAGTCCACAGAGCCCTGGCCGAGTCCACAGAGCCCTGGCCGGAGTCCACAGAGCCCTGGCCGAGTCCACAGAGCCCTGGCCGAGTCCACAGAGCCCTGGCCGAGTCCACAGAGCCCTGGCCGAGTCCACAGAGCCCTGGCCAGAGTCCACAGAGCCCTGGCCGAGTCCACAGAGCCCTGGCCGAGTCCACAGAGCCCTGGCCAGAGTCCACAGAGCCCTGGCCGAGTCCACAGAGCCCTGGCCGAGTCCACAGAGCCCTGGCAGAGTCCACAGAGCCCTGGCCGAGTCCACAGAGCCCTGGCCGAGTCCACAGAGCCCTGGCGGAGTCCACAGAGCCCTGGCCAGAGTCCACAGAGCCCTGGCCAGAGTCCACAGAGCCCTGGCAGAGTCCACAGAGCCCTGGCCGAGTCCACAGAGCCCTGGCCGAGTCCACAGAGCCCTGGCCGAGTCCACAGAGCCCTGGCCGAGTCCACAGAGCCCTGGCGGAGTCCACAGAGCCCTGGCCGAGTCCACAGAGCCCTGGCCAGAGTCCACAGAGCCCTGGCCGAGTCCACAGAGCCCTGGCCGAGTCCACAGAGCCCTGGCCGAGTCCACAGAGCCCTGGCCGAGTCCACAGAGCCCTGGCCGAGTCCACAGAGCCCTGGCCGAGTCCACAGAGCCCTGGCCAGAGTCCACAGAGCCCTGGCCAGAGTCCACAGAGCCCTGGCCGAGTCCACAGAGCCCTGGCGGAGTCCACAGAGCCCTGGCCAGAGTCCACAGAGCCCTGGCCGAGTCCACAGAGCCCTGGCCGAGTCCACAGAGCCCTGGCCGAGTCCACAGAGCCCTGGCCGAGTCCACAGAGCCCTGGCAGAGTCCACAGAGCCCTGGCCGAGTCCACAGAGCCCTGGCCGAGTCCACAGAGCCCTGGCAGAGTCCACAGAGCCCTGGCAGAGTCCACAGAGCCCTGGCCGAGTCCACAGAGCCCTGGCCGAGTTCACAGAGCCCTGGCCGAGTCCACAGAGCCCTGGCCGAGTCCACAGAGCCCTGGCCGAGTCCACAGAGCCCTGGCAGAGTCCACAGAGCCCTGGCCGAGTCCACAGAGCCCTGGCCGAGTCCACAGAGCCCTGGCCGAGTCCACAGAGCCCTGGCAGAGTCCACAGAGCCCTGGCCGAGTCCACAGAGCCCTGGCCGAGTCCACAGAGCCCTGGCCGAGTCCACAGAGCCCTGGCAGAGTCCACAGAGCCCTGGCCGAGTCCACAGAGCCCTGGCCGAGTCCACAGAGCCCTGGCGGAGTCCACAGAGCCCTGGCCGAGTCCACAGAGCCCTGGCCGAGTCCACAGAGCCCTGGCCGAGTCCACAGAGCCCTGGCCAGAGTCCACAGAGCCCTGGCCGAGTCCACAGAGCCCTGGCCGAGTCCACAGAGCCCTGGCCGAGTCCACAGAGCCCTGGCCGAGTCCACAGAGCCCTGGCCAGAGTCTCACAGAGCCCTGGCAGAGTCCACAGAGCCCTGGCCGAGTCCACAGAGCCCTGGCCGAGTCCACAGAGCCCTGGCCGAGTCCACAGAGCCCTGGCCGAGTCCACAGAGCCCTGGCCGAGTCCACAGAGCCCTGGCCGAGTCCACAGAGCCCTGGCCGAGTCCACAGAGCCCTGGCCGAGTCCACAGAGCCCTGGCAGAGTCCACAGAGCCCTGGCCGAGTCCACAGAGCCCTGGCCGAGTCCACAGAGCCCTGGCCAGAGTCCACAGAGCCCTGGCCGAGTCCACAGAGCCCTGGCCGAGTCCACAGAGCCCTGGCCGAGTCCACAGAGCCCTGGCCAGAGTCCACAGAGCCCTGGCCAGAGTCCACAGAGCCCTGGCCGAGTCCACAGAGCCCTGGCCGAGTCCACAGAGCCCTGGCCGAGTCCACAGAGCCCTGGCAGAGTCCACAGAGCCCTGGCGGAGTCCACAGAGCCCTGGCCGAGTCCACAGAGCCCTGGCCGAGTCCACAGAGCCCTGGCAGAGTCCACAGAGCCCTGGCCGAGTCCACAGAGCCCTGGCCGAGTCCACAGAGCCCTGGCCGAGTCCACAGAGCCCTGGCGGAGTCCACAGAGCCCTGGCAGAGTCCACAGAGCCCTGGCCGAGTCCACAGAGCCCTGGCCAGAGTCCACAGAGCCCTGGCCGAGTCCACAGAGCCCTGGCAGAGTCCACAGAGCCCTGGCCGAGTCCACAGAGCCCTGGCCGAGTCCACAGAGCCCTGGCAGAGTCCACAGAGCCCTGGCAGAGTCCACAGAGCCCTGGCCGAGTCCACAGAGCCCTGGCCGAGTCCACAGAGCCCTGGCAGAGTCCACAGAGCCCTGGCCAGAGTCCACAGAGCCCTGGCCGAGTCCACAGAGCCCTGGCCGAGTCCACAGAGCCCTGGCCGAGTCCACAGAGCCCTGGCCAGAGTCCACAGAGCCCTGGCGGAGTCCACAGAGCCCTGGCCGAGTCCACAGAGCCCTGGCCGAGTCCACAGAGCCCTGGCCAGAGTCCACAGAGCCCTGGCCGAGTCCACAGAGCCCTGGCCGAGTCCACAGAGCCCTGGCCGAGTCCACAGAGCCCTGGCAGAGTCCACAGAGCCCTGGCCGAGTCCACAGAGCCCTGGCCGAGTCCACAGAGCCCTGGCCGAGTCCACAGAGCCCTGGCCGAGTCCACAGAGCCCTGGCCGAGTCCACAGAGCCCTGGCCGAGTCCACAGAGCCCTGGCCGAGTCCACAGAGCCCTGGCCAGAGTCCACAGAGCCCTGGCCGAGTCCACAGAGCCCTGGCAGAGTCCACAGAGCCCTGGCCGAGTCCACAGAGCCCTGGCCGAGTCCACAGAGCCCTGGCCGAGTCCACAGAGCCCTGGCCGAGTCCACAGAGCCCTGGCAGAGTCCACAGAGCCCTGGCCAGAGTCCACAGAGCCCTGGCCGAGTCCACAGAGCCCTGGCCGAGTCCACAGAGCCCTGGCCGAGTCCACAGAGCCCTGGCCGAGTCCACAGAGCCCTGGCCAGAGTCCACAGAGCCCTGGCGGAGTCCACAGAGCCCTGGCCGAGTCCACAGAGCCCTGGCCGAGTCCACAGAGCCCTGGCAGAGTCCACAGAGCCCTGGCCGAGTCCACAGAGCCCTGGCCGAGTCCACAGAGCCCTGGCCGAGTCCACAGAGCCCTGGCCGAGTCCACAGAGCCCTGGCCGAGTCCACAGAGCCCTGGCAGAGTCCACAGAGCCCTGGCCGAGTCCACAGAGCCCTGGCCGAGTCCACAGAGCCCTGGCAGAGTCCACAGAGCCCTGGCCGAGTCCACAGAGCCCTGGCAGAGTCCACAGAGCCCTGGCCGAGTCCACAGAGCCCTGGCCGAGTCCACAGAGCCCTGGCCGAGTCCACAGAGCCCTGGCCGAGTCCACAGAGCCCTGGCCGAGTCCACAGAGCCCTGGCCGAGTCCACAGAGCCCTGGCAGAGTCCACAGAGCCCTGGCCAGAGTCCACAGAGCCCTGGCGGAGTCCACAGAGCCCTGGCCAGAGTCCACAGAGCCCTGGCCGAGTCCACAGAGCCCTGGCCGAGTCCACAGAGCCCTGGCAGAGTCCACAGAGCCCTGGCCAGAGTCCACAGAGCCCTGGCGGAGTCCACAGAGCCCTGGCCAGAGTCCACAGAGCCCTGGCCGAGTCCACAGAGCCCTGGCCAGAGTCCACAGAGCCCTGGCAGAGTCCACAGAGCCCTGGCGGAGTCCACAGAGCCCTGGCAGAGTCCACAGAGCCCTGGCCGAGTCCACAGAGCCCTGGCCGAGTCCACAGAGCCCTGGCCGAGTCCACAGAGCCCTGGCCGAGTCCACAGAGCCCTGGCAGAGTCCACAGAGCCCTGGCCGAGTCCACAGAGCCCTGGCCGAGTCCACAGAGCCCTGGCCGAGTCCACAGAGCCCTGGCAGAGTCCACAGAGCCCTGGCCGAGTCCACAGAGCCCTGGCCGAGTCCACAGAGCCCTGGCCGAGTCCACAGAGCCCTGGCCGAGTCCACAGAGCCCTGGCGGAGTCCACAGAGCCCTGGCCGAGTCCACAGAGCCCTGGCCGAGTCCACAGAGCCCTGGCCGAGTCCACAGAGCCCTGGCCGAGTCCACAGAGCCCTGGCCGAGTCCACAGAGCCCTGGCCGAGTCCACAGAGCCCTGGCAGAGTCCACAGAGCCCTGGCCGAGTCCACAGAGCCCTGGCCGAGTCCACAGAGCCCTGGCAGAGTCCACAGAGCCCTGGCCGAGTCCACAGAGCCCTGGCCGAGTCCACAGAGCCCTGGCCGAGTCCACAGAGCCCTGGCCGAGTCCACAGAGCCCTGGCCGAGTCCACAGAGCCCTGGCCGAGTCCACAGAGCCCTGGCCGAGTCCACAGAGCCCTGGCGGAGTCCACAGAGCCCTGGCAGAGTCCACAGAGCCCTGGCCGAGTCCACAGAGCCCTGGCCGAGTCCACAGAGCCCTGGCGGAGTCCACAGAGCCCTGGCCGAGTCCACAGAGCCCTGGCCAGAGTCCACAGAGCCCTGGCCGAGTCCACAGAGCCCTGGCCGAGTCCACAGAGCCCTGGCAGAGTCCACAGAGCCCTGGCCGAGTCCACAGAGCCCTGGCCGAGTCCACAGAGCCCTGGCCGAGTCCACAGAGCCCTGGCCGAGTCCACAGAGCCCTGGCCGAGTCCACAGAGCCCTGGCCGAGTCCACAGAGCCCTGGCAGAGTCCACAGAGCCCTGGCCAGAGTCCACAGAGCCCTGGCCGAGTCCACAGAGCCCTGGCCGAGTCCACAGAGCCCTGGCCAGAGTCCACAGAGCCCTGGCCGAGTCCACAGAGCCCTGGCCGAGTCCACAGAGCCCTGGCAGAGTCCACAGAGCCCTGGCCGAGTCCACAGAGCCCTGGCCGAGTCCACAGAGCCCTGGCAGAGTCCACAGAGCCCTGGCCGAGTCCACAGAGCCCTGGCCGAGTCCACAGAGCCCTGGCCGAGTCCACAGAGCCCTGGCCGAGTCCACAGAGCCCTGGCCGAGTCCACAGAGCCCTGGCCGAGTCCACAGAGCCCTGGCCGAGTCCACAGAGCCCTGGCCGAGTCCACAGAGCCCTGGCAGAGTCCACAGAGCCCTGGCCGAGTCCACAGAGCCCTGGCCGAGTCCACAGAGCCCTGGCCGAGTCCACAGAGCCCTGGCGGAGTCCACAGAGCCCTGGCCGAGTCCACAGAGCCCTGGCCGAGTCCACAGAGCCCTGGCCAGAGTCCACAGAGCCCTGGCCGAGTCCACAGAGCCCTGGCAGAGTCCACAGAGCCCTGGCCGAGTCCACAGAGCCCTGGCAGAGTCCACAGAGCCCTGGCCGAGTCCACAGAGCCCTGGCCGAGTCCACAGAGCCCTGGCCGAGTCCACAGAGCCCTGGCCGAGTCCACAGAGCCCTGGCAGAGTCCACAGAGCCCTGGCCGAGTCCACAGAGCCCTGGCCGAGTCCACAGAGCCCTGGCCGAGTCCACAGAGCCCTGGCAGAGTCCACAGAGCCCTGGCCGAGTCCACAGAGCCCTGGCCGAGTCCACAGAGCCCTGGCAGAGTCCACAGAGCCCTGGCCGAGTCCACAGAGCCCTGGCAGAGTCCACAGAGCCCTGGCCGAGTCCACAGAGCCCTGGCCGAGTCCACAGAGCCCTGGCCGAGTCCACAGAGCCCTGGCCGAGTCCACAGAGCCCTGGCCGAGTCCACAGAGCCCTGGCCGAGTCCACAGAGCCCTGGCGGAGTCCACAGAGCCCTGGCCGAGTCCACAGAGCCCTGGCCGAGTCCACAGAGCCCTGGCCGAGTCCACAGAGCCCTGGCAGAGTCCACAGAGCCCTGGCCGAGTCCACAGAGCCCTGGCAGAGTCCACAGAGCCCTGGCCGAGTCCACAGAGCCCTGGCCGAGTCCACAGAGCCCTGGCAGAGTCCACAGAGCCCTGGCCGAGTCCACAGAGCCCTGGCCGAGTCCACAGAGCCCTGGCGGAGTCCACAGAGCCCTGGCCGAGTCCACAGAGCCCTGGCCGAGTCCACAGAGCCCTGGCCGAGTCCACAGAGCCCTGGCCAGAGTCCACAGAGCCCTGGCCGAGTCCACAGAGCCCTGGCCGAGTCCACAGAGCCCTGGCCGAGTCCACAGAGCCCTGGCCGAGTCCACAGAGCCCTGGCCGAGTCCACAGAGCCCTGGCCGAGTCCACAGAGCCCTGGCAGAGTCCACAGAGCCCTGGCCGAGTCCACAGAGCCCTGGCAGAGTCCACAGAGCCCTGGCCGAGTCCACAGAGCCCTGGCCAAGTCCACAGAGCCCTGGCCGAGTCCACAGAGCCCTGGCCAGAGTCCACAGAGCCCTGGCAGAGTCCACAGAGCCCTGGCCGAGTCCACAGAGCCCTGGCAGAGTCCACAGAGCCCTGGCCGAGTCCACAGAGCCCTGGCCGAGTCCACAGAGCCCTGGCCGAGTCCACAGAGCCCTGGCCGAGTCCACAGAGCCCTGGCCGAGTCCACAGAGCCCTGGCCGAGTCCACAGAGCCCTGGCAGAGTCCACAGAGCCCTGGCCGAGTCCACAGAGCCCTGGCCAGAGTCCACAGAGCCCTGGCAGAGTCCACAGAGCCCTGGCCGAGTCCACAGAGCCCTGGCCGAGTCCACAGAGCCCTGGCCAGAGTCCACAGAGCCCTGGCCGAGTCCACAGAGCCCTGGCCGAGTCCACAGAGCCCTGGCCAGAGTCCACAGAGCCCTGGCCAGAGTCCACAGAGCCCTGGCAGAGTCCACAGAGCCCTGGCCGAGTCCACAGAGCCCTGGCCGAGTCCACAGAGCCCTGGCCGAGTCCACAGAGCCCTGGCCGAGTCCACAGAGCCCTGGCCGAGTCCACAGAGCCCTGGCCGAGTCCACAGAGCCCTGGCCGAGTCCACAGAGCCCTGGCCGAGTCCACAGAGCCCTGGCCAGAGTCCACAGAGCCCTGGCCGAGTCCACAGAGCCCTGGCAGAGTCCACAGAGCCCTGGCCGAGTCCACAGAGCCCTGGCCGAGTCCACAGAGCCTAGGAAAGTCCACAGAGCCCTGGCGGAGTCCACAGAGCCTGGCCGAGTCCACAGAGCCTGGGCGGAGTCCACAGAGCCCTGGCCGAGTCCACAGAGCCCTGGCGGAGTCCACAGAGCCCTGGCGAGTTCACAGAGCCCTGGCAGAGTCCACAGAGCCCTGGCCGAGTCCCACAGAGCCCTGGCCGGTTCACAGAGCCCTGGCAGAGTCCACAGAGCCCTGGCGGGGTCCACAGAGCCCTGACCGAGTTCACAGAGCCTGGCCCGAGTCCACAGAGCCCTGGCAGGTTCACAGAGCCCTGGCCGAGTCCACAGAGCCCTGGCAGAGTCCACAGAGCCCTGGGCCGAGTCCACAGCCCTGGCCCAGTCCACAGAGCCCTGGCAGAGTCCACAGAGCCTGGCAGAGTCCACAGGCCCTGGCCCAGTCCAAGCAGCCCTGGCAGAGTCCACAGAGCCCTGGCAGAGTCCACAGAGCCTGGCCCAGTTCACAGAGCCCTGGCGAGTCCACAGAGCCTGGGGCGGAGTCCACAGGCCCTGGCCCAGTCCACAGAGCCCTGGCAGGAGGACACAGAGCCCTGGCCACATCCCCACAGCCCTGGCCAGAGTCCACAGCCTGGCAGAGTTCACAGAGCCCTGGCCGAGTTCACAGAGCCTGGCAGAGTACCACAGAGCCCTGGGCGGAGTCCACAGAGCCCTGGCCGAGTTCAGCCTGGCAGAGCTCAGAGCCTGGCCAAAGTCCACAGAGCCTGGCCCAGTTCACAGAGCCGTGGCCCAGCCGACAGAGCCCTGGCCCAGTCCACAGCCTGGCGGAGCCCACAGAGCCCTGGCCGAGTCCACAGAGCCTGGGCCGAGTCCACAGAGCCCTGGCCACATCCACAGAGCCCTGGGCGGAACCCAGAGCCTGGGTGGAGCCCACAGAGCCTGGGCCGAAGTCCACAGAGCCTGGCGGAAAGTCCACAGAGCCTGGGCCAAAGTCCACAGAGCCTGGGCGGAGTCCACAGAGCCCTGGCCGGGGTTCACAGAGCCTGGCAAAGGTCCACAGAGCCTGGCCGGCCCCACAGAGCCCTGGCCGAGTTCACAGAGCCCTGGCAGAGTCCACAGAGCCTGGGCGGAGTCCTCAGAGCCCTGACCAAGTTCACAGAGCCCTGGCCCAGAGTCACAGAGCCCCTGGCAGAGTCACAGAGCCTGGCCAAGTCCAGCAGAGCCTGGCAGAGAGTCCACAGAGCCTGGGCGGAGTCCACAGAGCCTGGGCCAAGTCTCACAGAGCCTGGCAGACCCTCACAGAGCCCTGCGGAGTCCACAGAGCCTGGCCCGAGTTCACAGAGCCCTGTGCAGAGTCCACAGCCTGGCCCAGTCCACAGAGCCCTGGCTGAGTCCACAGAGCCCTGGCGAGAGTCCAGAGAGCCCTGGCCACGTCCCCACAGCCCTGGTGGAGTCCACAGAGCCTGGCCAAGTTCACAGAGCCCTGGCCGAGTCCACAGAGCCTGGCAGAGTCCACAGAGCCCTGGCCGGAGTCCACAGCCTGGCCAACGGTCCACAGAGCCTGGCGAGAGTCCACAGGCCTGGCCGAGTCCACAGAGCCCTAGCCAGAGTCGACAGAGCCCTAGCAAGTCCACAGAGCCTGGCCCCAGTCCACAGAGCCCCTGGCAGAGTCCACAGAGCCCTGGCCAAATCCTAGAGCCCTGGGCTGAGTCCACAGAACCTGGTGGGGTTTCCACAGAGCCCTGGCCGAGTCCACAGAGCCCCTGGCCGAGTTCACAGAGCCTGGCAGGTCCACAGAGCCCTGGGCCGAGTCCACAGAGCCTGGCCGAGTTTACAGGGCCCTAGGAATCCACAGAGCCTGGCCAAGTCCACAGAGCCCTGGGCGGAGTCCACAGAGCCCTGGCCGAGTCCACAGAGCCTGGGCCAGGTCCACAGAGCCCTGGCCACATCCACAGAGCCCTGGGCCAGTCCACAGAGCCCTGGTGGAGTCCACAGAGCCCTGGGCCGAGTCCACAGAGCCCTGGCGGAGTCCACAGAGCCCTGGCCGAGTCCACAGAGCCCTGGCCAAGTCCACAGAGCCCTGGCCGAGTTCACAGAGCCCTGGCAGAGTCCACAGCCCTGGCCAGGCTCCACAGAGCCCTGGCCCAGTTCACAGAGCCGCAGAGTCCACAGAGCCTGGGCGGAGTCCACAGAGCCCTGACCGAGTTCACAGAGCCTGGGCCGAGTCCACAGAGCCCTGGCAAGTTCACAGAGCCCTGGCCGAGTCCACAGAGCCCTGGCAGAGTCCACAGAGCCCTGGCGGGAGTCCACAGAGCCCTGGCCCAAGTTCACAGCCCTGGCAGAGTCCACAGAGCCCTGGCGGGAGTCCACAGAGCCCTGGCCAAGTTCACAGAGCCTGGCGGAGTCCACAGAGCCCTGGCCTGAGTCCACAGAGCCCTGGGCCCAGTCACAGAGCCTGGGCAGAGTCCAGCAGCCCCTGGCCACATCCGCACAGCCCTGGCAGAGTCCACAGAGCCCTGGCAGAGTCCACAGAGCCCTGGCCAAGGTCCAGAGAGCCCTGGCAGAGTCCACACAGCCCTGGCGGAGTCCACAGCCTGGCCGAGTTCACAGAGCCCTGGCAGAGTCCACAGAGCCCTGGCCGAGTCCACAGGGCCCTGGCCGGGTTCACAGAGCCCTGGCGGAGTCCACAGAGCCCTGGCCGAGTCCACAGAGCACTGGCAGAGTCCACAGAGCCCTGGCCGAGATCCAGAGAGCCCTGGCCGAGTCCACAGAGCCCTGGTGGAGTCCACAGAGCCCTGGCCGGAGTCCACAGGGCCTGGCCGAGTCCACAGCCCTGGCAGAGTCCACAGAGCCTGGCCACACTCCACAGAGCCCTGGCGGAGTCCACAGCCCTGGCAGAGTCCAGAGAGCCCTGGCCAACTCCAGAGAGCCCTGGCCACTTCCACAGGACCCTGGCGGAGGCCGCACAGCCCTGCGGAGTCCACAGAGCCCTGGCCGAGTCCACAGAGCCCTGGCAGAGTCCACAGAGCCCTGGCCACATCCACAGAGCCCTGGCGGGAGTCCACAGAGCCCTGGCAGAGTTCACAGAGCCTGGCCCGACAAGTTTGTCACAGAGCCCTGGCGGAAACCACAGAGCCCTGGCCACATCCACAGAGCCCTGGCGGAGTCCACAGAGCCCTGGCCGAGTCCACAGAGCCCTGGCCGAGTCTCACAGAGCCCTGGCAGAGTTCACAGAGCCCTGGCGGAGTCCACAGAGCCCTGGCCCGAGCTCACAGCCTGGCCGAGTTCACAGAGCCCTGGCGAGGTCCACTGAGCCCTGGCAGAGTCCACAGAGCCCTGGCCACATCCACAGAGCCCTGGCCAAGTCCCACAGTACCCTGGCGAGAGTCCACAGAGCCCCTGGCCAAGGTCCAGAGAGCCCTGGCCGAGTCCACAGAGCCCTGGCCGAGTCACAGAGCCCTGGTGGAGTCCACAGAGCCCTGGGCCAGTCCACAGAGCCCTGGCCAGAACCATAGGAGCCCTGGCCAAGTTCACAGAGCCCTGGCCGACTTCCCACAGAGCCCTGGCCAGAGTCCACAGAGCCCTGGCCCGAGTCCACAGAGCCCTGGCCAGAATCACAGAGCCCTGGCAGAGTCCACAGAGCCCTGGCCAAGTCCACAGTGCCCTGGCAGAGTCCACAGAGCCCTGGCCGAGTCCACAGAGCCCTGGCAGAGTCACAGAGCCCTGGCCGAGTCCACGAGCCCTGGCCGAGTCCACAGAGCCCTGGCAGAGTCACAGAGCCCTGGCGGAGTCCACAGAGCCCTGGCCGAGTCGACAGAGCCCTGGCCGAGTCCACAGAGCCCTGGCGCCAGTCCACAGCCCCTGGCCGAGTCCACAGAGCCCTGGCCGAGTCCACAGAGCCCTGGCACAGATCACAGAGCCCTGGCGGAGTCCACAGAGCCCTGGCCCAGTCCACAGCCCTGGCGGAGTCCACAGCCCCTGGCAGAGCCACAGCCCTGGCCGAGTCCACAGACCCCTGGCCGAGTCCACAGAGCCCTGGCCGAGTCCACAGAGCCCTGGCAGAGTCCACAGAGCCCTGGCCAAGCCCACAGAGCCCTGGCAACGTCCACAGAGCCCTGGCCGAATCCACAGAGCCCTGGCGGGTCCACTGAGCCCTGGCAGAGTCCACAGACCCTGGCCGAATCCACAGGGCCCTGGCCGAGTCCACAGCCCTGGCAGAGTCCACAGACCCTGGCCGAGTCCACAGAGCCCTGGCCGAGTCCACAGAGCCCTGGCATGTCCACAGAGCCCTGGCCGAGTCCACAGAGCCCTGGCGGAGTCCACAGAGCCCTGGCCGAGTCCACAGAGCCCTGGCAGTGTCCACAGAGCCCTGGCGACATCCACAGCCCTGGCAGAGTCCACAGAGCCCTGCCAGAGTCCACAGACCCTGGCCAGTCCACAGAGCCCGGGCCGAGTCCACAGAGCCCTGGCACAGTCCACAGAGCCCTGGCCAAATCCACAGAGCCCTGGCGAGAGTCACAGAGCCCTGGCCGAGTCCACAGAGCCCTGGCGGAGTCCACAGAGCCCTGGCAGAGTCCACAGAGCCCTGGCCGAGTCCACAGAGCCCTGGCAGAGTGCACAGAGCCCTGGCAGAGTCCACAGAGCCCTGGCCGATCCACAGAGCCCTGGCAGAGTTCACAGAGCCCTGGCGCAGTCCACAGAGCCCTGGCAGAGTCCACAGAGCCCTGGCCAAATCCACAGAGCCCTGGCGGAGTCCACAGAGCCCTGGCAGAGTCCACAGACCCTGGACGAGTCCACAGACCCTGGCCGAGTCCACAGAGCCCTGGCGGAGTCCACAGACCCTGGCGGGGTCCACAGAGCCCTGGCCGAGTCCACAGAGCCCTGGCCGAGTCCACAGAGCCCTGGTGGAGTCCACAGAGCCCTGGCCGAGTCCACAGAGCCGTGGCGGAGTCCGCAGAGCCCTGGCCGAGTCCACAGAGCCCTGGCCGAGTCCACAGAGCCCTGGCCGAGTCCACAGAGCCCTGGCAGAGTCCAGGAGCCCTGGCCGAGTCCACAGAGCCCTGGCAGAGTCCACAGAGCCCTGGCAGAGTCCACAGAGCCCTGGCGAGAGTCCACAGAGCCCTGACCGAGTCCACAGAGCCCTGGCCGAGTCCACAGAGCCCTGGCCGAGTCCACAGAGCCCTGGCGGAGTCCACAGAGCCCTGGCAGAGTCCACAGAGCCCTGGCAACATCCACAGAGCCCTGGCAGAGTCCACAGACCCTGGCGGAGTCCACAGAGCCCTGGCCGAGTCCACAGATCCCTGGCCGAGTCCACAGACCCTGGCCAAATCCACAGAGCCCTGGCGGAGTCCACACAGCCCTGGCAGAGTCCACAGACCCTGGCCAGAGTCCACAGAGCCCTGGCGGAGTCCACAGAGCCCTGGCCGAGTCCACAGAGCCCTGGCCGAATCCACAGAGCCCTGGCCGAGTCCACAGAGCCCTGGCGAAAGTCCCCAGCCCTGGCCGAGTCCACAGAGCCCTGGCCAAGTCCAGAGAGCCCTGGCAGAGTCCACAGAGCCCTGGCAGAGTCCACAGAGCCCTGGCCGCAGTCCACAGAGCCCTGGCAGAGTCCACAGCCCTGGCAGAGTCCACAGAGCCCTGGCAGAGTCCACAGAGCCCTGGCGGAGTCACAGAGCCCTGGCGGAATCCACAGAGCCCTGGCCGAGTCCACAGAGCCCTGGAAGAGTCCACAGAGCCCTGGCCGAGTCCACAGAGCCCTGCGCGGAGTCCACAGAGCCCTGGTGGAATTCACAGAGCCCGGGCCAGTCCACAGAGCCCTGGCAGAGTCCACAGAGCCCTGGCCGAATCCACAGAGCCCTGGCCGAGTCCACAGAGCCCTGGCCGAGTCCACAGAGCCCTGGCCGAGTCCACAGAGCCCTGGCAGAGTCCACAGAGCCCTGGGAGTCCACAGAGCCCTGACGCAGTCCACAGAGCCCTGGCCGGAGTCCACAGAGCCCTGGCCGAGTCCACAGAGCCCTGGCCGAGTCCACAGAGCCCTGGCGGAGTCCACAGAGCCCTGGCCCAGTCCACAGAGCCCTGGCCGAGTTCACAGAGCCCTGGCAGAGTCCACAGAGCCCTGGCGGAGTCCACAGAGCCCTGGCCGAGTCCACAGAGCCCTGGCCGAGTCCACAGAGCCCTGGCGGAGTCCACAGAGCCCTGGCCGAGTCCACAGAGCCCTGGCAGAGTCCACAGAGCCCTGGCCGAGTCCACAGAGCCCTGGCGGAGTCCACAGAGCCCTGGCGGAGTTCACAGAGCCCTGGCGGAGTCCACAGAGCCCTGGGCCGAGTTCACAGAGCCCTGGCCGAGTCCACAGAGCCCTGGCCGAGTCCACAGAGCCCTGGCGGAGTCCACAGAGCCTGGCCGAGTTCACAGAGCCCTGGCCGGAGTCCACAGAGCCCTGGCCAGAGTCCACAGAGCCCTGGCCGCGTCCACAGACCCTGGACGAGTCCACAGACCCTGGTCGAGTCCACAGAGCCCTGGCCGAGTCCACGAGCCCACGCCGAGTCCACAGAACCCTGGCAGAGTCCACAGAGCCCTGGCCACATCCACAGAGCCCTGGCCGAGTCCACAGAGCCCTGGCAGAGTCCACAGACCCTGGCCGACTCCACAGCCCTGGCCACGTCCACAGAGCCCTGGCAAGTCCACAGAGCCCTGGACGAGTCCACAGAGCCCTGGCCGAGTCCACAGAGCCCTGGCAGAGTCCACAGAGCCCTGGCAACATCCACAGAGCCCTGGCCGAGTCCACAGACCCTGGCAGAGTCCACAGAGCCCTGGCCGAGTCACAGAGCCCTGGCGGAGTCCACAGAGCCCTGGCCGAATCCACAGAGCCCTGGGCAAGTCCACAGAGCCCTGGCCGAGTCCACAGAGCCCTGGCAGAGTCCACAGAGCCCTCGGCCACATCCACAGAGCCCTGGCGGAGTCCACAGAGCCCTGGCCGAGTCCACAGAGCCCTGGCGGAGTCCACAGAGCCCTGTCAGAGTCCACAGAGCCCTGGCGGAGTCCACAGAGCCCTGGCCGAGTTCACAGAGCCCTGGCAGAGTCCACAGAGCCCTGGCCGAGTCCACAGAGCCCTGGCCGAGTTCACAGAGCCCTGGCGGAGTCCACTGAGCCCTGGCAGAGTCCACAGAGCCCTGGCCACATCCACAGAGCCCTGGCGGAGTCCACAGAGCCCTGGCCGAGTCCACAGAGCCCTGGCCGAGTTCACAGAGCCCTGGAAGAATCCACAGAGCCCTGGCCGAGTCCACAGAGCCCTGGCAGAGTCCACAGAGCCCTGGCCGAGTTCACAGAGCCCTGGCGGAGTCCACAGAGCCCTGCGCAAGTCCACAGAGCCCTGGCTCAGTCCACAGAGCCCTGGCAGAGTCACAGAGCCCTGGCCGAGTCCACAGAGCCCTGGCCGAGTCCACAGAGCCCTGGCCGAGTCCACAGAGCCCTGGCGGAGTCCACAGAGCCCTGGCCGAGTTCACAGAGCCCTGGCCGAGTCCACAGAGCCCTGGCAGAGTTCACAGAGCCCTGGCCAAAGTCCACAGAGCCCTGGCAAGAGTCACAGAGCCCTGGCAGAGTCCACAGAGCCCTGGCCGAGTTTCACAGAGCCCTGGCCGAGTTCACAGAGCCCTGGCAGAGTCCACAGAGCCCTGGCCCAGGCTCCAGCAGAGCCCTGGCGGAGTCCACTGAGCCCTGGTAGAGTCCACAGAGCCCTGGCCACATCCACAGAGCCTGGGCGGAGTCCAGAGAGCCCTGGCAGAGTCCACAGAGCCCTGGCCAAGTTCACAGAGCCCTGGAAGAGTCCACAGAGCCCTGGCCGAGTCCACAGAGCCCTGGCAGAGTCCACAGAGCCCTGGCCACATCCCACAGAGCCCTGGCGGAGCTCACAGAGCCCTGGCCGACTTCACAGAGCCCGCAGAGTCCACAGAGCCCTGGCAGAGTCCACAGAGCCCTGGCGGAGTCCACAGAGCCCTGGCCACATCCACAGAGCCGGGCGGAGTCCACAGAGCCCTGGCCCAAGTCCACAGAGCCCTGGCTGAGTCCACAGAGCCCTGGGAGAGTTCACAGAGCCCTGGCCGAGTCCACAGAGCCCTGGCCGAGTCCACAGAGCCCTGGCAGAGTCCACAGAGCCCTGGCCACATCCACAGAGCCCTGGCCAGAACCACAGAGCCCTGGCCGAGTTCACAGAGCCCTGGCAGAGTCCACAGAGCCCTGGCAAAGTCCACAGAGCCCTGGCCGAGTTCACAGAGCCCTGGCAGATTCCACAGAGCCCTGGCGCAGAGTCCACAGAGCCCTGGCCGAGTTCACAGAGCCCTGGCCGAGTCCACAGAGCCCTGGCAGAGTCCACAGAGCCCTGGCCGAGTCCACAGAGCCCTGGCTGAGTCCACAGAGCCCTGGCTCAGTCCACAGAGCCCTGGCAGAGTCACAGAGCCCTGGCCGAGTCCACAGAGCCCTGGCCAGAGTCCACAGAGCCCTGGCCGAGTTCACAGAGCCCTGGCGGAGTCCACAGAGCCCTGGCCGAGTTCACAGAGCCCTGGCCAGAGTCCACAGAGCCCTGGCAGAGTTCACAGAGCCCTGGCCGGAGTCCACAGAGCCCTGGCAGAGTTCACAGAGCCCTGGCAGAGTCCACAGAGCCCTGGCCGAGTTCACAGAGCCCTGGCCGAGTTCACAGAGCCCTGGCAGAGTCCACAGAGCCCTGGCCGAGTTCACAGAGCCCTGGGGCAGAGTCCACTGAGCCCTGGTAGAGTCCACAGAGCCCTGGCCACATCCACAGAGCCCTGGCGGAGTCCACAGAGCCCTGGCAGAGTCCACAGAGCCCTGGCCGAGTTCACAGAGCCCTGGAAGAGTCTCCACAGAGCCCTGGCCGAGTCCACAGAGCCCTGGCAGAGTCCACAGAGCCCTGGCCACATCCACAGAGCCCTGGCGGAGTTCACAGAGCCCTGGCCGAGTCCACAGAGCCCTGGCGGAGTCCACAGAGCCCTGGCAGAGTCCACAGAGCCCTGGCGGAGTCCACAGAGCCCTGGCCACATCCCACAGAGCCCTGGGCGGAGTCCACAGAGCCCTGGCCGAGTCCACAGAGCCCTGGCTGAGTCCACAGAGCCCTGGGAGAGTTCACAGAGCCCTGGCTGAGTCCACAGAGCCCTGGCCAGTCCACAGAGCCCTGGCAGAGTCCACAGAGCCCTGGCCACATCCACAGAGCCCTGGCCGAGACCACAGAGCCCTGGCCGAGTTCACAGAGCCCTGGCAGAGTCCACAGAGCCCTGGCAAAGTCCACAGAGCCCTGGCCGAGTTCACAGAGCCCTGGCAGATTCCACAGAGCCCTGGCGGAGTCCACAGAGCCCTGGCCAGAGTTCACAGAGCCCTGGCCGAGTCCACAGAGCCCTGGCAGAGTCCACAGAGCCCTGGCCGAGTCCACAGAGCCCTGGCTGAGTCCACAGAGCCCTGGCCGAGTCCACAGAGCCCTGGCAGAGTCCACAGAGCCCTGGCCACATCCACAGAGCCTCTGGCGGAGTGCACAGAGCCCTGGCCGAGTCCACAGAGCCCTGGCGGGGTCCCACTGAGCCCTGGTAGAGTCGCAGAGAGCCCTGGCCACATCCACAGAGCCCTGGCGGAGTCCACAGAGCCCTGGCAGAGTCCACAGAGCCCTGGCCGAGTTCACAGAGCCCTGGAGAGAGTCCACAGAGCCCTGGCTGAGTCCACAGAGCCCTGGCGGAGTTCACAGAGCCCTGGCCAGTCCACAGAGCCCTGGGCGGAGTCCACAGAGCCCTGGCAGAGTCCACAGAGCCCTGGCCGAGTTCACAGAGCCCTGGCGGAGTCCACAGAGCCCTGGCAGAGTCCACAGAGCCCTGGCCGAGTCCACAGAGCCCTGGCTGAGTCCACAGAGCCCTGGGGAGAGTTCACAGAGCCCTGGCCGAGTCCACAGAGCCCTGGCAGAGTCCACAGAGCCCTGGCCACATCCACAGAGCCCTGGCCGAGACCACAGAGCCCTGGCCGAGTTCACAGAGCCCTGGCAGAGTCCACAGAGCCCTGGCAAAGTCCACAGAGCCCTGGCCGAGTTCACAGAGCCCTGGCAGCATCCACAGAGCCCTGGGCGGAGTCCACAGAGCCCTGGCCGAGTTCACAGAGCCCTGGCCGAGTCCACAGAGCCCTGGCAGAGTCCACAGAGCCCTGGCCTGAGTCCACAGAGCCCTGGCCGAGTCCACAGAGCCCTGGCTGAGTCCACAGAGCCCTGGCCGAGTCCACAGAGCCCTGGCAGAGTCCACAGAGCCCTGGCCACATCCACAGAGCCTTGGCGGAGTGCACAGAGCCCTGGCCTGAGTCCACAGAGCCCTGGCTGAGTCCACAGAGCCCTGGCCGAGTCCACAGAGCCCTGGGCCAAGTCCTTCACAGAGCCCTGGCGGAGTCCACAGAGCCCTGGCCGAGTCCACAAAGCCCTGGAAAGAGTCCACAGAGCCCTGGCAGAGTCCACAGAGCCCTGGCCGAGTCCACAGAGCCCTGGCGGAGTCCACAGAGCCCTGGCGGAGTCCACAGAGCCTTGGAAGAGTCCACAGAGCCCTGGCCGAGTCCACAGAGCCCTGGCCGAGTCCACAGAGCCCTGGCAGAGTACACAGAGCCCTGGCCACATCCACAGAGCCCTGGCGGAGTCCACAGAGCCCTGGCCGAGTCCACAGAGCCCTGGGCGGAGTCCACAGAGCCCTGGCAGAGTCCACAGAGCCCTGGCGGAGTCCACAGAGCCCTGGCCGAGTTCACAGAGCCCTGGCAGAGTCCACAGAGCCCTGGCCGAGTCCACAGAGCCCTGGCCGAGTTCACAGAGCCCTGGCGGAGTCCACTGAGCCCTGGCAGAGTCCACAGAGCCCTGGCCACATCCACAGAGCCCTGGGCGGAGTCCACAGAGCCCTGGCCGAGTCCACAGAGCCCTGGCCGAGTCCACACAGAGCCCTGGAAGAATCCACAGAGCCCTGGCCGAGTCCACAGAGCCCTGGCAGAGTCCACAGAGCCCTGGCGGAGTCCACAGAGCCCTGCGCAGAGTCCAGAGAGCCCTGGCCCGAGTCCACAGAGCCCTGGCTGAGTCCACAGAGCCCTGGCAGCCGACACAGAGCCCTGGCCGAGTCCACAGAGCCCTGGCCGAGTCCACAGAGCCCTGGCCGAGTCCACAGAGCCCTGGCCGAGTCCACAGAGCCCTGGCCAAGTTCACAGAGCCCTGGCCGAGTCCACAGAGCCCTGGCAGAGTTCACAGAGCCCTGGCCGAGTCCACAGAGCCCTGGCAGAGTTCACAGAGCCCTGGCCGAGGTCCACAGAGCCCTGGCCGAGTTCACAGAGCCCTGGCCGAGTTCACAGAGCCCTGGCCGAGTCCACAGAGCCCTGGCCGAGTTCACAGAGCCCTGGCGGAGTCCACTGAGCCCTGGCAGAGTCCACAGAGCCCTGGCCACATCCACAGAGCCCTGGCTGAGTCCACAGAGCCCTGGCCGAGTCCACAGAGCCCTGGCCGAGTTCACAGAGCCCTGGAAGAGTCCACAGAGCCCTGGCCACATCCACAGAGCCCTGGCGGAGTCCACAGAGCCCTGGCCGAGTCCACAGAGCCCTGGCGGAGTCCACAGAGCCCTGGCAGAGTCCACAGAGCCCTGGCGGAGTCCACAGAGCCCTGGCCTAGTTCACAGAGCCCTGGCGGAAGTCCACTGAGCCCTGGCAGAGTCCACAGAGCCCTGGCCACATCCAGCAGAGCCCTGGCCAAGTCCACAGAGCCCTGGCAGAGTCCACAGAGCCCTGGCCAGAGTTCACAGAGCCCTGGCGGAGTCCACTGAGCCCTGGCAGAGTCCACAGAGCCCTGGCCACATCCACAGAGCCTGGGCGGAGTCCACAGAGCCCTGGCAGAGTCCACAGAGCCCTGTCCGAGTCCACACAGAGCCCTGGCCAGAGTCCACAGAGCCCTGGCAGAGTCCACAGAGCCCTGGCCACGTCCACAGAGCCCTGGCCTGAGTCCACAGAGCCCTGGCAGAGTCCACAGAGCCCTGGCCAAATCCACAGAGCCCTGGCCAGAGTCCACAGAGCCCTGGCCAGAGTTCACAGCCCTGGCAGAGTCCACAGAGCCCTGGCTGAGTCCACAGAGCCCTGGAAGAGTCCACAGAGCCCTGGCTGAGTCCACAGAGCCCTGGCCGAGTCCACGAGCCCTGGCCGAGTCCACAGAGCCCTGGCGGAGTCCACAGAGCCCTGGCCCAGTCCACAGAGCCCTGGAAGAGTCCACAGAGCCCTGGCCGAGTTCACAGAGCCCTGGCCGAGTCCACAGAGCCCTGGCCGAGTTCACAGAGCCCTGGCCGAGTCCACAGAGCCCTGGCCGAGTCCACAGAGCCCTGGCCAGAGTCCACAGAGCCCTGGCCGAGTCCACAGAGCCCTGGCAGAGTCCACAGAGCCCTGGCCACATCCACAGAGCCCTGGCGGAGTCCGCAGAGCCCTGGCGGAGTCCACAGAGCCCTGGCGAGTCCACACAGAGCCCTGGCCAAGTTCACAGAGCCCTGGCAGAGTCCACAGATCCCTGGCCGAGTTCACAGAGCCCTGGCGGAGTCCACAGAGCCCTGGCCAGTTCACAGAGCCCTGGCCGAGTCCACAGAGCCCTGGCCGAGTCCACAGAGCCCTGGCCAGAGTCCACAGAGCCCTGGCCGAGTCCACAGAGCCCTGGCCGAGTCCACAGAGCCCTGGCAGAGTCCACAGAGCCCTGGCCGAGTCCACAGAGCCCTGGCCGAGTCCACAGAGCCCTGGCCGAGTCCACAGAGCCCTGGCGGAGTCCACAGAGCCCTGGCCGAGTCCACAGAGCCCTGGCCGAGTCCACAGAGCCCTGGCCGAGTCCACAGAGCCCTGGCCGAGTCCACAGAGCCCTGGCGGAGTCCACAGAGCCCTGGCCGAGTCCACAGAGCCCTGGCCGAGTCCACAGAGCCCTGGCCAGAGTCCACAGAGCCCTGGCAGAGTCCACAGAGCCCTGGCCGAGTCCACAGAGCCCTGGCAGAGTCCACAGAGCCCTGGCCGAGTCCACAGAGCCCTGGCCGAGTCCACAGAGCCCTGGCAGAGTCCACAGAGCCCTGGCCGAGTCCACAGAGCCCTGGCGGAGTCCACAGAGCCCTGGCCGAGTCCACAGAGCCCTGGCGGAGTCCACAGAGCCCTGGCCGAGTCCACAGAGCCCTTGCGGAGTCCACAGAGCCCTGGCCGAGTCCACAGAGCCCTGGCAGAGTCCACAGAGCCCTGGCCACGTTCACAGAGCCCTGGCGGAGTCCACAGAGCCCTGGCCGAGTTCACAGAGCCCTGGCGGAGTCCACAGAGCCCTGGCCGAGTCCACAGAGCCCTGGCCGAGTTCACAGAGCCCTGGCAGAGTCCACAGAGCCCTGGCGGAGTCCACAGAGCCCTGGCCGAGTCCACAGAGCCCTGGCGGAGTCCACAGAGCCCTGGCCGAGTTCACAGAGCCCTGGCCGAGTCCACAGAGCCCTGGCAGCATTCACAGAGCCCTGGCAGAGTCCATTGAGCCCTGGCCGAGTCCACAGAGCCCTGGCCGAGTTCACAGAGCCCTGGCGGAGTCCACAGAGCCCTGGCCGAGTCCACAGAGCCCTGGCGGAGTCCACAGAGCCCTGGCCGAGTCCACAGAGCCCTGGCCGAGTTCACAGAGCCCTGGCGGAGTCCACAGAGCCCTGGCCGAGTCCACAGAGCCCTGGCCGAATCCACAGAGCCCTGGCCGAGTTCACAGAGCCCTGGCCGAGTCCACAGAGCCCTGGCGGAGTCCACAGAGCCCTGGCGGAGTCCACAGAGCCCTGGCCGAGTCCACAGAGCCCTGGAAGAGTCCACAGAGCCCTGGCCGAGTCCACAGAGCCCTGGCCGAGTCTACAGAGCCCTGGCGGAGTCCACAGAGCCCTGGCCGAGTCCACAGAGCCCTGGCCGAGTCCACAGAGCCCTGGCAGAGTTCACAGAGCCCTGGCGGAGTCCACAGAGCCCTGGCCGAGTCCACAGAGCCCTGGCAGAGTCCACAGAGCCCTGGCAGAGTTCACAGAGCCCTGGCCGAGTCCACAGAGCCCTGGCCGAGTTCACAGAGCCCTGGCGGAGTCCACAGAGCCCTGGCCGAGTCCACAGAGCCCTGGCAGAGTCCACAGAGCCCTGGCCACATCCACAGAGCCCTGGCGGAGTCCACAGAGCCCTGGCCGAGTCCACAGGGCCCTGGCCGAGTTCACAGAGCCCTGGCCGAGTCCACAGAGCCCTGGCCGAGTCCACAGAGCCCTGGCCGAGTCCACAGAGCCCTGGCAGAGTCCACAGAGCCCTGGCGGAGTCCACAGAGCCCTGGCCGAGTTCACAGAGCCCTGGCAGAGTCCACAGAGCCCTGGCGGAGTCCACAGAGCCCTGGCCGAGTCCACAGAGCCCTGGCCGAGTCCACAGAGCCCTGGCAGAGTCCACAGAGCCCTGGCCACATCCACAGAGCCCTGGCGGATTCCACAGAGCCCTGGCCGAGTCCACAGGGCCCTGGCCGAGTTCACAGAGCCCTGGCCGAGTCCACAGAGCCCTGGCCGAGTCCGCAGAGCCCTGGCCACATCCACAGAGCCCTGGCGGAGACCACAGAGCCCTGGCCGAGTCCACAGAGCCCTGGTCGTGTCCACAGAGCCCTGGCCGAGTCCACAGAGCCCTGGCCGAGTCCACAGAGCCCTGGCCACGTCCACAGAGCCCTGGCCGAGTCCACAGAGCCCTGGCGGAGTCCACAGAGCCCTGGCCGAGTCCACAGAGCCCTGGCGGAATCCACAGAGCCCTGGCCGAGTCCACAGAGCCCTGGCCGAACCCACAGAGCCCTGGCCGAGTCCACAGAGCCCTGGCCGAGTCCACAGAGCCCTGGCAGAGTCCACAGAGCCCTGGCGGAGTCCACAGAGCCCTGGCGGAGTCCACAGAGCCCTGGCCGAGTCCACAGAGCCCTGGCCGAGTTCACAGAGCCCTGGCGGAGTCCACAGAGCCCTGGCCAAGTCCACAGAGCCCTGGCCGATTCCACAGAGCCCTGGCCGAACCCACAGAGCCCTGGCCGAGTCCACAGAGCCCTGGCAGAGTCCACAGAGCCCTGGCGGAGTCCACAGAGCCCTGGCCGAGTTCACAGAGCCCTGGCCGAGTCCACAGAGGCCTGGCCGAGTCCACAGAGCCCTGGCGGAGTCCACAGAGCCCTGGCCGAGTTCACAGAGCCCTGGCGGAGTCCACAGAGCCCTGGCCGAGTTCTCAGAGCCCTGGAAGAGTCCACAGAGCCCTGGCGGAGTCCACAGAGCCCTGGCCGAGTTCACAGAGCCCTGGCGGAGTCCACAGAGCCCTGGCCGAGTCCACAGAGCCCTGTCAGTGTCCACAGATCCCTGGCGGAGTCCACAGAGCCCTGGCCGAGTCCACAGAGCCCTGGCCACATCCACAGAGCCCTGGCCGAGTTCACAGAGCCCTGGCGGAGTCCACAGAGCCCTGGCCGAGTCCACAGAGCCCTGGCAGTGTCCACAGAGCCCTGGCCGAGTCCACAGAGCCCTGGCAGTGTCCACAGAGCCCTGGCCGAGTCCACAGAGCCCTGGCAGAGTCCACAGAGCCCTGGCCACATCCACAGAGCCCTGGCCGAGTCCACAGAGCCCTGGCCGAGTCCACAGAGCCCTGGCCGAGTCCACAGAGCCCTGGTTGAGTCCACAGAGCCCTGGCCGAGTTCACAGAGCCCTGGCCGAGTCCACTGAGCCCTGGCAGAGTCCACAGAGCCCTGGCCACATCCACAGAGCCCTGGCCACATCCACAGAGCCCTGGCGGAGTCCACAGAGCCCTGGCCGAGTCCACAGGGCCCTGGCCGAGTTCACAGAGCCCTGGCCGAGTCCACAGAGCCCTGGCCACATCCACAGAGCCCTGGCGGAGACCACAGAGCCCTGGCCGAGTTCACAGAGCCCTGGTCGTGTCCACAGAGCCCTGGCCGAGTCCACAGAGCCCTGGCCGAGTCCACAGAGTCCTGGCAGAGTCCACAGAGCCCTGGCCACGTCCACAGAGCCCTGGCCAAGTTCACAGAGCCCTGGCCGAGCCCACAGAGCCCTGGCCGAGTTCACAGAGCCCTGGCCGAGTCCACAGAGCCCTGGCAGAGTTCACAGAGCCCTGGTGGAGTCCACAGAGCCATGCCAGAGTCCACAGAGCCCTGGCCGAGTCCACAGAGCCCTGGCAGTGTCCACAGAGCCCTGGCCGAGTACACAGAGCCCTGGCGGAGTCCACAGAGCCCTGGCCGAGTCCACAGAGCCCTGGCCACATCCACAGAGCCCTGGCCGAGTCCACAGAGCCCTGGCCGAGTTCACAGAGCCCTGGCGGAGTCCACAGAGCCCTGGCCGAGTCCACAGAGCCCTGGCAGAGTCCACAGAGCCCTGGCCACATCCACAGAGACCTGGCCGAGTCCACAGAGCCCTGGCCGAGTCCACAGAGCCCTGGTCGTGTCCACAGAGCCCTGGCCGAGTTCACAGAGCCCTGGCGGAGTTCACAGAGCCCTGGCCGAGTCCACAGAGCCCTGGCCGAGTTCACAGAGCCCTGGCCGAGTCCACTGAGCCCTGGCAGAGTCCACAGAGCCCTGGCGGAGTCCACAGAGCCCTGGCCGAGTCCAGAGTCCTGGCGGAGTCCACAGAGCCCTGGCCGAGTTCACAGAGCCCTGGCCGAGTCTACAAAGCCCTTGCGGAGTCCACAGACCCCTGGCCGAGTTCACAGAGCCCTGGCAGAGTCCACAGAGCCCTGGCGGAGCCCACAGACCCCTGGCCGAGTTCACAGAGCCCTGGCCGAGTCCACAGAGCCCTGGCAGAGTCCACAGAGCCCTGGCCACATCCACAGAGCCCTGGCGGAGTCCACAGAGCCCTGGCCGAGTCCACAGGGCCCTGGCCGAGTTCACAGAGCCCTGGCCGAGTCCACAGAGCCCTGGCCGAGTCCACAGAGCCCTGGCGGAGTCCACAGAGCCCTGGCGGAGACCACAGAGCCCTGGCCGAGTCCACAGAGCCCTGGCAGAGTCCACAGAGCCCTGGCGGAGTCCACAGAGCCCTGGCCGAGTTCACAGAGCCCTGGCGGAGTCCACAGAGCCCTGGCCGAGTCCACAGAGCCCTGGCCGAGTTCACAGAGCCCTGGCGGAGTCCACAGAGCCCTGGCCAAGTCCACAGAGCCCTGGCCGATTCCACAGAGCCCTGGCCGAACCCACAGAGCCCTGGCCGAGTCCACAGAGCCCTGGCAGAGTCCACAGAGCCCTGGCGGAGTCCACAGAGCCCTGGCCGAGTTCACAGAGCCCTGGCCGAGTCCACAGAGGCCTGGCCGAGTCCACAGAGCCCTGGCGGAGTCCACAGAGCCCTGGCCGAGTTCACAGAGCCCTGGCGGAGTCCACAGAGCCCTGGCCGAGTTCTCAGAGCCCTGGAAGAGTCCACAGAGCCCTGGCGGAGTCCACAGAGCCCTGGCCGAGTTCACAGAGCCCTGGCGGAGTCCACAGAGCCCTGGCCGAGTCCACAGAGCCCTGTCAGTGTCCACAGATCCCTGGCGGAGTCCACAGAGCCCTGGCCGAGTCCACAGAGCCCTGGCCACATCCACAGAGCCCTGGCCGAGTCCACAGAGCCCTGGCGGAGTCCACAGAGCCCTGGCCGAGTCCACAGAGCCCTGGCAGTGTCCACAGAGCCCTGGCCGAGTCCACAGAGCCCTGGCAGTGTCCACAGAGCCCTGGCCGAGTCCACAGAGCCCTGGCAGAGTCCACAGAGCCCTGGCCACATCCACAGAGCCCTGGCCGAGTCCACAGAGCCCTGGCCGAGTCCACAGAGCCCTGGCCGAGTCCACAGAGCCCTGGTTGAGTCCACAGAGCCCTGGCCGAGTTCACAGAGCCCTGGCCGAGTCCACTGAGCCCTGGCAGAGTCCACAGAGCCCTGGCCACATCCACAGAGCCCTGGCCACATCCACAGAGCCCTGGCGGAGTCCACAGAGCCCTGGCCGAGTCCACAGGGCCCTGGCCGAGTTCACAGAGCCCTGGCCGAGTCCACAGAGCCCTGGCCACATCCACAGAGCCCTGGCGGAGACCACAGAGCCCTGGCCGAGTTCACAGAGCCCTGGTCGTGTCCACAGAGCCCTGGCCGAGTCCACAGAGCCCTGGCCGAGTCCACAGAGTCCTGGCAGAGTCCACAGAGCCCTGGCCACGTCCACAGAGCCCTGGCCAAGTTCACAGAGCCCTGGCCGAGCCCACAGAGCCCTGGCCGAGTTCACAGAGCCCTGGCCGAGTCCACAGAGCCCTGGCAGAGTTCACAGAGCCCTGGTGGAGTCCACAGAGCCATGCCAGAGTCCACAGAGACCTGGCCGAGTTCACAGAGCCCTGGCCACGTCCACAGAGCCCTGGCCGAGTCCACAGAGCCCTGGCGGAGTCCACAGAGCCCTGGCCGAGTCCACAGAGCCCTGGCCACATCCACAGAGCCCTGGCCGAGTCCACAGAGCTCTGGCGGAGTCCACAGAGCCCTGGCCGAGTCCACAGAGCCCTGGCAGTGTCCACAGAGCCCTGGCCGAGTCCACAGAGCCCTGGCAGTGTCCACAGAGCCCTGGCCGAGTACACAGAGCCCTGGCGGAGTCCACAGAGCCCTGGCCGAGTCCACAGAGCCCTGGCCACATCCACAGAGCCCTGGCCGAGTCCACAGAGCCCTGGCCGAGTCCACAGAGCCCTGGCCGAGTTCACAGAGCCCTGGCTGAGTCCACAGAGCCCTGGCCGAGTCCACAGAGCCCTGGCGGAGTCCACAGAGCCCTGGCCGAGTCCACTGAGCCCTGGCAGAGTCCACAGAGCCCTGGCCACATCCACAGAGCCCTGGCAGAGTCCACAGAGCCCTGGCCGAGTCCACAGAGCCCTGGCCGAGTTCACAGAGCCCTGGCGGAATCCACAGAGCCCTGGCAGAGTCCACAGAGCCCTGGCGGAGTCCACAGAGCCCTGGCCGATTCCACAGAGCCCTGGCCGATCCCACAAAGCCCTGGCCGAGTCCACAGAGCCCTGGCGGAGTCCACAGAGCCCTGGCGGAGTCCACAGAGCCCTGGCCGATTTCACAGAGCCCTGGCGGAGTCCACAGAGCCCTGGCCGAGTCCACAGAGCCCTGGCGGAGTCCACAGAGCCCTGGCGGAGTCCACAGAGACCTGGCCGAGTCCACAGAGCCCTGGCCGAGTTCACAGAGCCCTGGCGGAGTCCACAGAGCCCTGGCCGAGTCCACAGAGCCCTGGCAGAGTCCACAGAGCCCTGGCCACATCCACAGAGACCTGGCCGAGTCCACAGAGCCCTGGCCGAGTCCACAGAGCCCTAGCAGAGTTCACAGAGCCCTGGCGGAGTCCACAGAGCCCTGGCAGAGTCCACAGAGCCCTGGCGGAGTCCACAGAGCCCTGGCCGAGTCCACAGAGCCCTGGCGGAGTCCACAAAGCCCTGGCAGAGTCCACAGAGCCCTGGCCGAGTCCACAGAGCCCTGGCCGCGTTCACAGAGCCCTGGCGGAGTCCACAGAGACCTGGCCGAGTCCACAGAGCCCTGGCCGAGTTCACAGAGCCCTGGCGGAGTCCACAGAGACCTGGCCGAGTCCACAGAGCCCTGGCCGAGTTCACAGAGCCCTGGCGGAGTCCACAGAGCCCCGGCCGAGTTCACAGAGCCCTGGCCGAGTCCACAGAGCCCTGGCGGAGTCCACAGAGCCCTGGCGGAGTTGACAGAGCCCTGGCGGAGTCCACTGAGCCCTGGCAGAGTCCACAGAGCCCTGGCCACATCCACAGAGCCCTGGCAGAGTCCACAGAGCCCTGGCCGAGTCCACAGAGCCCTGGCCGAGTTCACAGAGCCCTGGCGGAATCCACAGAGCCCTGGCAGAGTCCACAGAGCCCTGGCGGAGTCCACAGAGCCCTGGCCGATTCCACAGAGCCCTGGCCGATCCCACAGAGCCCTGGCCGAGTCCACAGAGCCCTGGCGGAGTCCACAGAGCCCTGGCGGAGTCCACAGAGCCCTGGCCGATTTCACAGAGCCCTGGCGGAGTCCACAGAGCCCTGGCCGAGTCCACAGAGCCCTGGCGGAGTCCACAGAGCCCTGGCGGAGTCCACAGAGACCTGGCCGAGTCCACAGAGCCCTGGCCGAGTTCACAGAGCCCTGGCGGAGTCCACAGAGCCCTGGCCGAGTCCACAGAGCCCTGGCAGAGTCCACAGAGCCCTGGCCACATCCACAGAGACCTGGCCGAGTCCACAGAGCCCTGGCCGAGTCCACAGAGCCCTGGCGGAGTCCACAGAGCCCTGGCCGTGTCCACAGAGCCCTGGCCGAGTTCACAGAGCCCTGGCGGAGTCCACAGAGCCCTGGCCGAGTTCACAGAGCCCTGGCCGAGTCCACAGAGCCCTGGCCGAGTTCACAGAGCCCTGGCCGAGTCCACAGAGCCCTGGTCGTGTCCACAGAGCCCTGGCCGAGTTCACAGAGCCCTGGCGGAGTTCACAGAGCCCTGGCCGAGTCCACAGAGCCCTGGCCGAGTTCACAGAGCCCTGGCCGAGTCCACTGAGCCCTGGCAGAGTCCACAGAGCCCTGGCGGAGTCCACAGAGCCCTGGCCGAGTCCAGAGTCCTGGCGGAGTTCACAGAGCCCTGGCCGAGTTCACAGAGCCCTGGCCGAGTTCACAGAGCCCTGGCAGAGTCCACAGAGCCCTGGCCGAGCCCACAGACCCCTGGCCGAGTTCACAGAGCCCTGGCCGAGTCCACAGAGCCCTGGCAGAGTCCACAGAGCCCTGGCCACATCCACAGAGCCCTGGCGGAGTCCACAGAGCCCTGGCCGAGTCCACAGGGCCCTGGCCGAGTTCACAGAGCCCTGGCCGAGTCCACAGAGCCCTGGCCGAGTCCACAGAGCCCTGGCCACATCCACAGAGCCCTGGCGGAGACCACAGAGCCCTGGCCGAGTTCACAGAGCCCTGGCCGAGTTCACAGAGCCCTGGCCGAGTCCACAGAGCCCTGGCCGAGTTCACAGAGCCCTGGCCGAGTCCACAGAGCCCTGGCAGAGTCCACAGAGCCCTGGCAGAGTTCACAGAGCCCTGGCCGAGTCCACAGAGCCCTGGCGGAGTCCACAGAGCCCTGGCAGAGTTCACAGAGCCCTGGCAGAGTCCACAGAGCCTTGGCGGAGTCCACAGAGCCCTGGCCGAATTCACAGAGCCCTGGCGGAGTCCACAGAGCCCTGGCCGAGTCCACAGAGCCCTGGCCGAGTTCACAGAGCCCTGGCGGAGTCCACAGAGCCCTGGCCGAGTCCACAGAGCCCTGGCGGAGTCCACAGAGCCCTGGCCGAGTCCACAGAGCCCTGGCAGAGTTCACAGAGCCCTGGCCGAGTCCACAGAGCCCTGGCCGAGTCCACAGAGCCCTGGTTGAGTCCACAGAGCCCTGGCCGAGTTCACAGAGCCCTGGCCGAGTCCACTGAGCCCTGGCAGAGTCCACAGAGCCCTGGCCACATCCACAGAGCCCTGGCCACATCCACAGAGCCCTGGCGGAGTCCACAGAGCCCTGGCCGAGTCCACAGGGCCCTGGCCGAGTTCACAGAGCCCTGGCCGAGTCCACAGAGCCCTGGCCACATCCACAGAGCCCTGGCGGAGACCACAGAGCCCTGGCCGAGTCCACAGAGCCCTGGCGGAGTCCACAGAGCCCTGGCCGAGTCCACAGAGCCCTGGCAGAGTTCACAGAGCCCTGGCCGAGTCCACAGAGCCCTGGCCGAGTCCACAGAGCCCTGGTTGAGTCCACAGAGCCCTGGCCGAGTTCACAGAGCCCTGGCCGAGTCCACTGAGCCCTGGCAGAGTCCACAGAGCCCTGGCCACATCCACAGAGCCCTGGCCACATCCACAGAGCCCTGGCGGAGTCCACAGAGCCCTGGCCGAGTCCACAGGGCCCTGGCCGAGTTCACAGAGCCCTGGCCGAGTCCACAGAGCCCTGGCCACATCCACAGAGCCCTGGCGGAGACCACAGAGCCCTGGCCGAGTTCACAGAGCCCTGGTCGTGTCCACAGAGCCCTGGCCGAGTCCACAGAGCCCTGGCCGAGTTCACAGAGTCCTGGCAGAGTCCACAGAGCCCTGGCCACGTCCACAGAGCCCTGGCCAAGTTCACAGAGCCCTGGCCGAGTCCACAGAGCCCTGGCCGAGTTCACAGAGCCCTGGCCGAGTCCACAGAGCCCTGGCAGAGTTCACAGAGCCCTGGTGGAGTCCACAGAGCCCTGCCAGAGTCCACAGAGACCTGGCCGAGTTCACAGAGCCCTGGCCACGTCCACAGAGCCCTGGCCGAGTCCACAGAGCCCTGGCGGAGTCCACAGAGCCCTGGCCGAGTCCACAGAGCCCTGGCCACATCCACAGAGCCCTGGCAGAGTCCACAGAGCCCTGGCGGAGTCCACAGAGCCCTGGCCGAGTCCACAGAGCCCTGGCAGTGTCCACAGAGCCCTGGCCGAGTCCACAGAGCCCTGGCAGTGTCCACAGAGCCCTGGCCGAGTACACAGAGCCCTGGCGGAGTCCACAGAGCCCTGGCCGAGTCCACAGAGCCCTGGCCACATCCACAGAGCCCTGGCCGAGTCCACAGAGCCCTGGCCGAGTCCACAGAGCCCTGGCCGAGTCCACAGAGCCCTGGCTGAGTCCACAGAGCCCTGGCCGAGTCCACAGAGCCCTGGCCGAGTCCACAGAGCCCTGGCGGAGTTCACAGAGCCCTGGCGGAGTCCACAGAGCCCTGGCAGAGTCCACAGAGCCCTGGCCACATCCACAGAGCCCTGGCAGAGTCCACAGAGCCCTGGCCGAGTCCACAGAGCCCTGGCCGAGTTCACAGAGCCCTGGCGGAATCCACAGAGCCCTGGCAGAGTCCACAGAGCCCTGGCGGAGTCCACAGAGCCCTGGCCGAGTCCACAGAGCCCTGGCCGAGTCCCACAGAGCCCTGGCCGAGTCCACAGAGCCCTGGCGGAGTCCACAGAGCCCTGGCGGAGTCCACAGAGCCCTGGCCGAGTTCACAGAGCCCTGGCGGAGTCCACAGAGCCCTGGCCGAGTCCACAGAGCCCTGGCGGAGTCCACAGAGCCCTGGCGGAGTCCACAGAGACCTGGCCGAGTCCACAGAGCCCTGGCCGAGTTCACAGAGCCCTGGCGGAGTCCACAGAGCCCTGGCCGAGTCCACAGAGCCCTGGCCGAGTCCACAGAGCCCTGGCCACATCCACAGAGCCCTGGCCGAGTCCACAGAGCCCTGGCCGAGTCCACAGAGCCCTAGCAGAGTTCACAGAGCCCTGGCGGAGTCCACAGAGCCCTGGCAGAGTCCACAGAGCCCTGGCGGAGTCCACAGAGCCCTGGCCGAGTCCACAGAGCCCTGGCGGAGTCCACAGAGCCCTGGCAGAGTCCACAGAGCCCTGGCCGAGTCCACAGAGCCCTGGCCGCGTTCACAGAGCCCTGGCGGAGTCCACAGAGACCTGGCCGAGTCCACAGAGCCCTGGCCGAGTTCACAGAGCCCTGGCGGAGTCCACAGAGACCTGGCCGAGTCCACAGAGCCCTGGCCGAGTTCACAGAGCCCTGGCGGAGTCCACAGAGCCCTGGCCGAGTTCACAGAGCCCTGGCCGAGTCCACAGAGCCCTGGCGGAGTCCACAGAGCCCTGGCGGAGTTCACAGAGCCCTGGCGGAGTCCACAGAGCCCTGGCAGAGTCCACAGAGCCCTGGCCACATCCACAGAGCCCTGGCAGAGTCCACAGAGCCCTGGCCGAGTCCACAGAGCCCTGGCCGAGTTCACAGAGCCCTGGCCACATCCACAGAGCCCTGGCAGAGTCCACAGAGCCCTGGCGGAGTCCACAGAGCCCTGGCCGAGTCCACAGAGCCCTGGCCGATTCCACAGAGCCCTGGCCGAGTCCACAGAGCCCTGGCGGAGTCCACAGAGCCCTGGCGGAGTCCACAGAGCCCTGGCCGAGTCCACAGAGCCCTGGCGGAGTCCACAGAGCCCTGGCCGAGTCCACAGAGCCCTGGCGGAGTCCACAGAGCCCTGGCGGAGTCCACAGAGCCCTGGCCGAGTCCACAGAGCCCTGGCCGAGTTCACAGAGCCCTGGCCGAGTCCACAGAGCCCTGGCCGAGTCCACAGAGCCCTGGCGGAGTCCACAGAGCCCTGGCCACAGTCCACAGAGACCTGGCCGAGTCCACAGAGCCCTGGCCGAGTTCACAGAGCCCTGGCGGAGTCCACAGAGCCCTGGCCGAGTCCACAGAGCCCTGGCGGAGTCCACAGAGCCCTGGCCACATCCACAGAGACCTGGCCGAGTCCACAGAGCCCTGGCCGAGTCCACAGAGCCCTGGCAGAGTTCACAGAGCCCTGGCGGAGTCCAGAGAGCCCTGGCGGAGTCCACAGAGCCCTGGCCGAGTCCACAGAGCCCTGGCCGAGTCCACAGAGCCCTGGCCGAGTCCACAGAGCCCTGGCCGCGTTCACAGAGCCCTGGCGGAGTCCACAGAGCCCTGGCCGAGTTCACAGAGCCCTGGCCGTGTCCACAGAGCCCTGGCCGAGTTCACAGAGCCCTGGCGGAGTCCACAGAGCCCTGGCCGAGTTCACAGAGCCCTGGCGGAGTCCACAGAGCCCTGGCCGAGTTCACAGAGCCCTGGCCGAGTCCACAGAGCCCTGGTCGTGTCCACAGAGCCCTGGCCGAGTTCACAGAGCCCTGGCGGAGTTCACAGAGCCCTGGCCGAGTCCACAGAGCCCTGGCCGAGTTCACAGAGCCCTGGCCGAGTCCACAGAGCCCTGGCAGAGTCCACAGAGCCCTGGCGGAGTCCACAGAGCCCTGGCCGAGTCCAGAGTCCTGGCGGAGTCCACAGAGCCCTGGCCGAGTTCACAGAGCCCTGGCCGAGTCTACAGAGCCCTGGCGGAGTCCACAGAGCCCTGGCCGAGTTCACAGAGCCCTGGCAGAGTCCACAGAGCCCTGGCGGAGTCCACAGAGCCCTGGCCGAGTTCACAGAGCCCTGGCCGAGTCCACAGAGCCCTGGCAGAGTCCACAGAGCCCTGGCCACATCCACAGAGCCCTGGCGGAGTCCACAGAGCCCTCGCCGAGTCCACAGAGCCCTGGCCGAGTTCACAGAGCCCTGGCCGAGTCCACAGAGCCCTGGCCGAGTCCACAGAGCCCTGGCCACATCCACAGAGCCCTGGCGGAGTCCACAGAGCCCTGGCCGAGTTCACAGAGCCCTGGCCGAGTCCACAGAGCCCTGGCCGAGTCCACAGAGCCCTGGCCGAGTCCACAGAGCCCTGGCCGAGTCCACAGAGCCCTGGCAGAGTCCACAGAGCCCTGGCAGAGTTCACAGAGCCCTGGCGGAGTCCACAGAGCCCTGGCGGAGTCCACAGAGCCCTGGCAGAGTTCACAGAGCCCTGGCAGAGTCCACAGAGCCCTGGCCGAGTCCACAGAGCCCTGGCCGAATTCACAGAGCCCTGGCGGAGTCCACAGAGCCCTGGCCGAGTCCACAGAGCCCTGGCCGAGTTCACAGAGCCCTGGCCGAGTCCACAGAGCCCTGGCCGAGTCCACAGAGCCCTGGCCGAGTCCACAGAGCCCTGGCCGAGTCCACAGAGCCCTGGCCAAGTTCACAGAGCCCTGGCCGAGTCCACAGAGCCCTGGCCGAGTCCACAGAGCCCTGGCGGAGTCCACAGAGCCCTGGCCGAGTCCACAGAGCCCTGGCAGAGTCCACAGAGCCCTGGCAGAGTCCACAGAGCCCTGGCCGAGTCCACAGAGCCCTGGCCGAGTCCACAGAGCCCTGGCGGAGTCCAGAGAGCCCTGGCCGAGTCCACAGAGCCCTGGCCGAGTCCACAGAGCCCTGGCGGAGTCCACAGAGCCCTGGCCGAGTCCACAGAGCCCTGGCCGAGTTCACAGAGCCCTGGCGGAGTCCACAGAGCCCTGGCGGAGTCCACAGAGCCCTGGCCGAGTCCACAGAGCCCTGGCCGAGTTCACAGAGCCCTGACAGAGTCCACAGAGCCCTGGCCGAGTCCACAGAGCCCTGGCCGAGTTCACAGAGCCCTGGCAGAGTCCACAGAGCCCTGGCGGAGTCCACAGAGCCCTGGCCGAGTTCACAGAGCCCTGGCGGAGTCCACAGAGCCCTGGCCGAGTCCACAGAGCCCTGGACGAGTCCACAGAGCCCTGGCCGAGTCCACAGAGCCCTGGCCGAGTTCACAGAGCCCTGGCCGAGTCCACAGAGCCCTGGCCGTGTCCACAGAGCCCTGGCCGAGTTCACAGAGCCCTGGCAGAGTCCACAGAGCCCTGGCCGAGTTCACAGAGCCCTGGCGGAGTCCACAGAGCCCTGGCCGAGTTCACAGAGCCCTGGCCGAGTCCACAGAGCCCTGGCGGAGTCCACAGAGCCCTGGCGGAGTCCACAGACCCCTGGCCGAGTTCACAGAGCCCTGGCCGAGTCCACAGAGCCCTGGCAGAGTCCACAGAGCCCTGGCCACATCCACAGAGCCCTGGCGGAGTCCACAGAGCCCTCGCCGAGTCCACAGAGCCCTGGCCGAGTTCACAGAGCCCTGGCCGAGTCCACAGAGCCCTGGCCGAGTCCACAGAGCCCTGGCCACATCCACAGAGCCCTGGCGGAGACCACAGAGCCCTGGCCGAGTTCACAGAGCCCTGGCCGAGTTCACAGAGCCCTGGCCGAGTCCACAGAGCCCTGGCCGAGTTCACAGAGCCCTGGCCGAGTCCACAGAGCCCTGGCAGAGTCCACAGAGCCCTGGCAGAGTTCACAGAGCCCTGGCGGAGTCCACAGAGCCCTGGCGGAGTCCACAGAGCCCTGGCAGAGTTCACAGAGCCCTGGCAGAGTCCACAGAGCCCTGGCCGAGTCCACAGAGCCCTGGCCGAATTCACAGAGCCCTGGCGGAGTCCACAGAGCCCTGGCCGAGTCCACAGAGCCCTGGCCGAGTTCACAGAGCCCTGGCCGAGTCCACAGAGCCCTGGCCGAGTCCACAGAGCCCGGGCCGAGTCCACAGAGCCCTGGCCGAGTCCACAGAGCCCTGGGCAAGTTCACAGAGCCCTGGCCGAGTCCACAGAGCCCTGGCCGAGTCCACAGAGCCCTGGCGGAGTCCACAGAGCCCTGGCCGAGTCCACAGAGCCCTGGCAGAGTTCACAGAGCCCTGGCAGAGTCCACAGAGCCCTGGCCGAGTCCACAGAGCCCTGGCCGAGTTCACAGAGCCCTGGCGGAGTCCACAGAGCCCTGGCCGAGTCCACAGAGCCCTGGCCGAGTCCACAGAGCCCTGGCGGAGTCCACAGAGCCCTGGCCGAGTCCACAGAGCCCTGGCCGAGTTCACAGAGCCCTGGCGGAGTCCACAGAGCCCTGGCGGAGTCCACAGATCCCTGGCCGAGTCCACAGAGCCCTGGCCGAGTTCACAGAGCCCTGACAGAGTCCACAGAGCCCTGGCCGAGTCCACAGAGCCCTGGCCGAGTTCACAGAGCCCTGGCAGAGTCCACAGAGCCCTGGCGGAGTCCACAGAGCCCTGGCCGAGTTCACAGAGCCCTGGCGGAGTCCACAGAGCCCTGGCCGAGTTCACAGAGCCCTGGCCGAGTCCACAGAGCCCTGGCCGAGTCCACAGAGCCCTGGCCGAGTTCACAGAGCCCTGGCCGAGTCCACAGAGCCCTGGCCGTGTCCACAGAGCCCTGGCCGAGTTCACAGAGCCCTGGCAGAGTCCACAGAGCCCTGGCCGAGTTCACAGAGCCCTGGCGGAGTCCACAGAGCCCTGGCCGAGTTCACAGAGCCCTGGCCGAGTCCACAGAGCCCTGGCGGAGTCCACAGAGCCCTGGCGGAGCCCACAGAGCCCTGGCCGAGTTCACAGAGCCCTGGCCACATCCACAGAGCCCTGGCGGAGTCCACAGAGCCCTCGCCGAGTCCACAGAGCCCTGGCCGAGTTCACAGAGCCCTGGCCGAGTCCACAGAGCCCTGGCCGAGTCCACAGAGCCCTGGCCACATCCACAGAGCCCTGGCGGAGACCACAGAGCCCTGGCCGAGTTCACAGAGCCCTGGCCGAGTTCACAGAGCCCTGGCAGAGTCCACAGAGCCCTGGCCGAGTTCACAGAGCCCTGGCCGAGTCCACAGAGCCCTGGCAGAGTCCACAGAGCCCTGGCAGAGTTCACAGAGCCCTGGCGGAGTCCACAGAGCCCTGGCGGAGTCCACAGAGCCCTGGCAGAGTTCACAGAGCCCTGGCAGAGTCCACAGAGCCCTGGCTGAGTCCACAGAGCCCTGGCCGAATTCACAGAGCCCTGGCGGAGTCCACAGAGCCCTGGCCGAGTCCACAGAGCCCTGGCCGAGTTCACAGAGCCCTGGCCGAGTCCACAGAGCCCTGGCCGAGTCCACAGAGCCCGGGCCGAGTCCACAGAGCCCTGGCCGAGTCCACAGAGCCCTGGCCAAGTTCACAGAGCCCTGGCCGAGTCCACAGAGCCCTGGCCGAGTCCACAGAGCCCTGGCGGAGTCCACAGAGCCCTGGCCGAGTCCACAGAGCCCTGGCAGAGTTCACAGAGCCCTGGCAGAGTCCACAGAGCCCTGGCCGAGTCCACAGAGCCCTGGCCGAGTTCACAGAGCCCTGGCGGAGTCCAGAGAGCCCTGGCCGAGTCCACAGAGCCCTGGCCGAGTCCACAGAGCCCTGGCGGAGTCCACAGAGCCCTGGCCGAGTCCACAGAGCCCTGGCCGAGTTCACAGAGCCCTGGCAGAGTCCACAGAGCCCTGGCCGAGTCCACAGAGCCCTGGCCGAGTTCACAGAGCCCTGGCAGAGTCCACAGAGCCCTGGCGGAGTCCACAGAGCCCTGGCTGAGTTCACAGAGCCCTGGCGGAGTCCACAGAGCCCTGGCCGAGTTCACAGAGCCCTGGACGAGTCCACAGAGCCCTGGCCGAGTCCACAGAGCCCTGGCCGAGTTCACAGAGCCCTGGCCGAGTCCACAGAGCCCTGGCCGTGTCCACAGAGCCCTGGCCGAGTTCACAGAGCCCTGGCAGAGTCCACAGAGCCCTGGCCGAGTTCACAGAGCCCTGGCGGAGTCCACAGAGCCCTGGCCGAGTCCACAGAGCCCTGGCCGAGTCCACAGAGCCCTGGCGGAGTCCACAGAGCCCTGGCGGAGTTCACAGAGCCCTGGCGGAGTCCACTGAGCCCTGGCAGAGTCCACAGAGCCCTGGCCACATCCACAGAGCCCTGGCCGAGTCCACAGAGCCCTGGCCGAGTCCACAGAGCCCTGGCCGAGTTCACAGAGCCCTGGCGGAATCCACAGAGCCCTCGCAGATTCCACAGAGCCCTGGCGGAGTCCACAGAGCCCTGGCCGAGTCCACAGAGCCCTGGCCGATCCCACAGAGCCCTGGCCGAGTCCACAGAGCCCTGGCCGAGTCCACAGAGCCCTGGCCGAGTCCACAGAGCCCTGGCCGAGTTCACAGAGCCCTGGCCGAGTCCACAGAGCCCTGGCCGAGTCCACAGAGCCCTGGCCACATCCACAGAGCCCTGGCGGAGTCCACAGAGCCCTGGCCGAGTCCACAGAGCCCTGGCCGAGTCCACAGAGCCCTGGCGGAGTCCACAGAGCCCTGGCGGAGTCCACAGAGACCTGGCCGAGTCCACAGAGCCCTGGCCGAGTTCACAGAGCCCTGGCGGAGTCCACAGAGCCCTGGCCGAGTCCACAGAGCCCTGGTGGAGTCCACAGAGCCCTGGCCACATCCACAGAGCCCTGGCCGAGTCCACAGAGCCCTGGCCGAGTCCACAGAGCCCTGGCCGAGTCCACAGAGCCCTGGTTGAGTCCACAGAGCCCTGGCCGAGTTCACAGAGCCCTGGCGGAGTCCACAGAGCCCTGGCAGAGTCCACAGAGCCCTGGCCACATCCACAGAGCCCTGGCCGAGTCCACAGAGCCCTGGCCGAGTCCACAGAGCCCTGGCCGAGTTCACAGAGCCCTGGCCGAGTCCACAGAGCCCTGGCCGAGTCCACAGAGCCCTGGCCACATCCACAGAGCCCTGGCGGAGACCACAGAGCCCTGGCCGAGTTCACAGAGCCCTGGTCGAGTCCACAGAGCCCTGGCCGAGTCCACAGAGCCCTGGCCGAGTCCACAGAGTCCTGGCAGAGTCCACAGAGCCCTGGCAGAGTCCACAGAGCCCTGGCCGAGTCCACAGAGCCCTGGCCGAGTCCACAGAGCCCTGGCCACATCCACAGAGCCCTGGCGGAGTCCACAGAGCCCTGGCCGAGTCCACAGAGCCCGGGAAGAGTCCACAGAGCCCTGGCGGAGTCCACAGAGCCCTGGCCTTTTCCACAGAGCCCTGGCCAAGTTCACAGAGCCCTGGCCGAGTCCACAGAGCCCTGGCCGAGTTCACAGAGCCCTGGCGGAGTCCACAGAGCCCTGGCAGAGTTCACAGAGCCCTGGTGGAGTCCACAGAGCCCTGGCCGAGTCCACAGAGCCCTGCAGTGTCCACAGAGCCCTGGCCGAGTCCACAGAGCCCTGGCAGTGTCCACAGAGCCCTGGCCGAGTACACAGAGCCCTGGCTGAGTCCACAGAGCCCTGGCCGAGTCCACAGAGCCCTGGCCACATCCACAGAGCCCTGGCCGAGTCCACAGAGCCCTGGCCGAGTCCACAGAGCCCTGGCTGAGTCCACAGAGCCCTGGCCGAGTTCACAGAGCCCTGGCGGAGTCCACAGAGCCCTGGCGGAGTCCACAGAGCCCTGGCCGAGTTCACAGAGCCCTGGCCGAGTCCACAGAGCCCTGGCAACGTCCACAGAGCCCTGGCCGAGTTCACAGAGCCCTGGCGGAGTCCACAGAGCCCTGGCGGAGTCCACAAAGCCCTGGCCGAGTCCACAGAGCCCTGGCGGAGTCCACAGAGCCCTGGCCGAGTTCACAGAGCCCTGGCCGAGTCCACAGAGCCCTGGCAGAGTTCACAGAGCCCTGGTGGAGTCCACAGAGCCCTGGCCGAGTTCACAGAGCCCTGGCCGAGTTCACAGAGCCCTGGCAGAGTCCACAGAGCCCTGGCCGAGTCCACAGAGCCCTGGCCGAGTTCACAGAGCCCTGGCCGAGTTCACAGAGCCCTGGCGGAGTCCACAGAGCCCTGGCCGAGTCCACAGAGCCCTGGCCGAGTCCACAGAGCCCTGGCCGAGTTCACAGAGCCCTGGCAGAGTCCACAGAGCCCTGGCCGTGTCCACAGAGCCCTGGCCGAGTTCACAGAGCCCTGGCAGAGTCCACAGAGCCCTGGCAGAGTTCACAGAGCCCTGGCCGAGTCCACAGAGCCCTGGCCGAGTTCACAGAGCCCTGGCCGAGTCCACAGAGCCCTGGCGGAGTCCACAGAGCCCTGGCCGAGTCCACAGAGCCCTGGCCGTGTCCACAGAGCCCTGGCCGAGTTCACAGAGCCCTGGCAGAGTCCACAGAGCCCTGGCAGAGTTCACAGAGCCCTGGAGGAGTCCACAGAGCCCTGGCCGAGTTCACAGAGCCCTGGCCGAGTCCACAGAGCCCTGGCGGAGTCCACAGAGCCCTGGCGGAGTTCACAGAGCCCTGGCGGAGTCCACAGAGCCCTGGCAGAGTCCACAGAGCCCTGGCCACATCCACAGAGCCCTGGCAGTGTCCACAGAGCCCTGGCCGAGTCCACAGAGCCCTGGCCGAGTTCACAGAGCCCTGGCGGAGTCCACAGAGCCCTGGCAGAGTCCACAGAGCCCTGGCAGAGTTCACAGAGCCCTGGCAGAGTCCACAGAGCCCTGGCCGAGTCCACAGAGCCCTGGCCGAGTTCACAGAGCCCTGGCGGAGTCCAGAGAGCCCTGGCCGAGTCCACAGAGCCCTGGCCGAGTCCACAGAGCCCTGGCGGAGTCCACAGAGCCCTGGCCGAGTCCACAGAGCCCTGGCCGAGTTCACAGAGCCCTGGCGGAGTCCACAGAGCCCTGGCGGAGTCCACAGAGCCCTGGCCGAGTCCACAGAGCCCTGGCCGAGTTCACAGAGCCCTGACAGAGTCCACAGAGCCCTGGCCGAGTCCACAGAGCCCTGGCCGAGTTCACAGAGCCCTGGCAGAGTCCACAGAGCCCTGGCGGAGTCCACAGAGCCCTGGCCGAGTTCACAGAGCCCTGGCGGAGTCCACAGAGCCCTGGCCGAGTTCACAGAGCCCTGGACGAGTCCACAGAGCCCTGGCCGAGTCCACAGAGCCCTGGCCGAGTTCACAGAGCCCTGGCCGAGTCCACAGAGCCCTGGCCGTGTCCACAGAGCCCTGGCCGAGTTCACAGAGCCCTGGCAGAGTCCACAGAGCCCTGGCCGAGTTCACAGAGCCCTGGCGGAGTCCACAGAGCCCTGGCCGAGTTCACAGAGCCCTGGCCGAGTCCACAGAGCCCTGGCGGAGTCCACAGAGCCCTGGCGGAGTCCACAGACCCCTGGCCGAGTTCACAGAGCCCTGGCCACATCCACAGAGCCCTGGCGGAGTCCACAGAGCCCTCGCCGAGTCCACAGAGCCCTGGCCGAGTTCACAGAGCCCTGGCCGAGTCCACAGAGCCCTGGCCGAGTCCACAGAGCCCTGGCCACATCCACAGAGCCCTGGCGGAGACCACAGAGCCCTGGCCGAGTTCACAGAGCCCTGGCCGAGTTCACAGAGCCCTGGCAGAGTCCACAGAGCCCTGGCCGAGTTCACAGAGCCCTGGCCGAGTCCACAGAGCCCTGGCAGAGTCCACAGAGCCCTGGCAGAGTTCACAGAGCCCTGGCGGAGTCCACAGAGCCCTGGCGGAGTCCACAGAGCCCTGGCAGAGTTCACAGAGCCCTGGCAGAGTCCACAGAGCCCTGGCTGAGTCCACAGAGCCCTGGCCGAATTCACAGAGCCCTGGCGGAGTCCACAGAGCCCTGGCCGAGTCCACAGAGCCCTGGCCGAGTTCACAGAGCCCTGGCCGAGTCCACAGAGCCCTGGCCGAGTCCACAGAGCCCGGGCCGAGTCCACAGAGCCCTGGCCGAGTCCACAGAGCCCTGGCCAAGTTCACAGAGCCCTGGCCGAGTCCACAGAGCCCTGGCCGAGTCCACAGAGCCCTGGCGGAGTCCACAGAGCCCTGGCCGAGTCCACAGAGCCCTGGCAGAGTTCACAGAGCCCTGGCAGAGTCCACAGAGCCCTGGCCGAGTCCACAGAGCCCTGGCCGAGTTCACAGAGCCCTGGCGGAGTCCAGAGAGCCCTGGCCGAGTCCACAGAGCCCTGGCCGAGTCCACAGAGCCCTGGCGGAGTCCACAGAGCCCTGGCCGAGTCCACAGAGCCCTGGCCGAGTTCACAGAGCCCTGACAGAGTCCACAGAGCCCTGGCCGAGTCCACAGAGCCCTGGCCGAGTTCACAGAGCCCTGGCAGAGTCCACAGAGCCCTGGCGGAGTCCACAGAGCCCTGGCTGAGTTCACAGAGCCCTGGCGGAGTCCACAGAGCCCTGGCCGAGTTCACAGAGCCCTGGACGAGTCCACAGAGCCCTGGCCGAGTCCACAGAGCCCTGGCCGAGTTCACAGAGCCCTGGCCGAGTCCACAGAGCCCTGGCCGTGTCCACAGAGCCCTGGCCGAGTTCACAGAGCCCTGGCAGAGTCCACAGAGCCCTGGCCGAGTTCACAGAGCCCTGGCGGAGTCCACAGAGCCCTGGCCGAGTTCACAGAGCCCTGGCCGAGTCCACAGAGCCCTGGCGGAGTCCACAGAGCCCTGGCGGAGTTCACAGAGCCCTGGCGGAGTCCACTGAGCCCTGGCAGAGTCCACAGAGCCCTGGCCACATCCACAGAGCCCTGGCCGAGTCCACAGAGCCCTGGCCGAGTCCACAGAGCCCTGGCCGAGTTCACAGAGCCCTGGCGGAATCCACAGAGCCCTCGCAGAGTCCACAGAGCCCTGGCGGAGTCCACAGAGCCCTGGCCGATTCCACAGAGCCCTGGCCGATCCCACAGAGCCCTGGCCGAGTCCACAGAGCCCTGGCCGAGTCCACAGAGCCCTGGCCGAGTCCACAGAGCCCTGGCCGAGTTCACAGAGCCCTGGCCGAGTCCACAGAGCCCAGGCCGAGTCCACAGAGCCCTGGCCACATCCACAGAGCCCTGGCGGAGTCCACAGAGCCCTGGCCGAGTCCACAGAGCCCTGGCCGAGTCCACAGAGCCCTGGCGGAGTCCACAGAGCCCTGGCGGAGTCCACAGAGACCTGGCTGAGTCCACAGAGCCCTGGCCGAGTTCACAGAGCCCTGGCGGAGTCCACAGAGCCCTGGCCGAGTCCACAGAGCCCTGGTGGAGTCCACAGAGCCCTGGCCACATCCACAGAGCCCTGGCCGAGTCCACAGAGCCCTGGCCGAGTCCACAGAGCCCTGGCCGAGTCCACAGAGCCCTGGTTGAGTCCACAGAGCCCTGGCCGAGTTCACAGAGCCCTGGCGGAGTCCACAGAGCCCTGGCAGAGTCCACAGAGCCCTGGCCACATCCACAGAGCCCTGGCCGAGTCCACAGAGCCCTGTCCGAGTCCACAGAGCCCTGGCCGAGTTCACAGAGCCCTGGCCGAGTCCACAGAGCCCTGGCCGAGTCCACAGAGCCCTGGCCACATCCACAGAGCCCTGGCGGAGACCACAGAGCCCTGGCCGAGTTCACAGAGCCCTGGTCGTGTCCACAGAGCCCTGGCCGAGTCCACAGAGCCCTGGCCGAGTCCACAGAGTCCTGGCAGAGTCCACAGAGCCCTGGCAGAGTCCACAGAGCCCTGGCCGAGTCCACAGAGCCCTGGCCGAGTCCACAGAGCCCTGGCCACATCCACAGAGCCCTGGCGGAGTCCACAGAGCCCTGGCCGAGTCCACAGAGCCCGGGAAGAGTCCACAGAGCCCTGGCGGAGTCCACAGAGCCCTGGCCTTTTCCACAGAGCCCTGGCCAAGTTCACAGAGCCCTGGCCGAGTCCACAGAGCCCTGGCCGAGTTCACAGAGCCCTGGCGGAGTCCACAGAGCCCTGGCAGAGTTCACAGAGCCCTGGTGGAGTCCACAGAGCCCTGGCCGAGTCCACAGAGCCCTGCAGTGTCCACAGAGCCCTGGCCGAGTCCACAGAGCCCTGGCAGTGTCCACAGAGCCCTGGCCGAGTACACAGAGCCCTGGCTGAGTCCACAGAGCCCTGGCCGAGTCCACAGAGCCCTGGCAGAGTCCACAGAGCCCTGGCCGAGTCCACAGAGCCCTGGCCGAGTCCACAGAGCCCTGGCTGAGTCCACAGAGCCCTGGCCGAGTTCACAGAGCCCTGGCGGAGTCCACAGAGCCCTGGCGGAGTCCACAGAGCCCTGGCCGAGTTCACAGAGCCCTGGCCGAGTCCACAGAGCCCTGGCAACGTCCACAGAGCCCTGGCCGAGTTCACAGAGCCCTGGCGGAGTCCACAGAGCCCTGGCGGAGTCCACAAAGCCCTGGCCGAGTCCACAGAGCCCTGGCGGAGTCCACAGAGCCCTGGCCGAGTTCACAGAGCCCTGGCCGAGTCCACAGAGCCCTGGCAGAGTTCACAGAGCCCTGGTGGAGTCCACAGAGCCCTGGCCGAGTTCACAGAGCCCTGGCCGAGTTCAGAGAGCCCTGGCAGAGTCCACAGAGCCCTGGCCGAGTCCACAGAGCCCTGGCCGAGTTCACAGAGCCCTGGCCGAGTCACAGAGCCCTGGCGGAGTCCACAGAGCCCTGGCCGAGTCCACAGAGCCCTGGCCGAGTCCACAGAGCCCTGGCCGAGTTCACAGAGCCCTGGCAGAGTCCACAGAGCCCTGGCCGTGTCCACAGAGCCCTGGCCGAGTTCACAGAGCCCTGGCAGAGTCCACAGAGCCCTGGCAGAGTTCACAGAGCCCTGGCCGAGTCCACAGAGCCCCGGCCGAGTTCACAGAGCCCTGGCCGAGTCCACAGAGCCCTGGCGGAGTCCACAGAGCCCTGGCCGAGTCCACAGAGCCCTGGCCGTGTCCACAGAGCCCTGGCCGAGTTCACAGAGCCCTGGCAGAGTCCACAGAGCCCTGGCAGAGTTCACAGAGCCCTGGAGGAGTCCACAGAGCCCCGGCCGAGTTCACAGAGCCCTGGCCGAGTCCACAGAGCCCTGGCGGAGTCCACAGAGCCCTGGCGGAGTTCACAGAGCCCTGGCGGAGTCCACAGAGCCCTGGCAGAGTCCACAGAGCCCTGGCCACATCCACAGAGCCCTGGCAGTGTCCACAGAGCCCTGGCCGAGTCCACAGAGCCCTGGCCGAGTTCACAGAGCCCTGCCGGAATCCACAGAGCCCTGGCAGAGTCCACAGAGCCCTGGCCGAGTCCACAGAGCCCTGGCCGATTCCACAGAGCCCTGGCCGATCCCACAGAGCCCTGGCCGAGTCCACAGAGCCCTGGCGGAGTCCACAGAGCCCTGGCAGAGTCCACAGAGCCCTGGCGGAGTCCACAGAGCCCTGGCCGAGTTCACAGAGCCCTGGCCGAGTCCACAGAGCCCTGGCCGAGTCCACAGAGCCCTGGCGGAGTCCACAGAGCCCTGGCCGATTTCACAGAGCCCTGGCCGAGTCCACAGAGCCCTGGCCGAGTCCACAGAGCCCTGGCGGAGTCCACAGAGCCCTGGCGGAGTCCACAGAGACCTGGCCGAGTCCACAGAGCCCTGGCCGAGTTCACAGAGCCCTGGCGGAGTCCACAGAGCCCTGGCCGAGTCCACAGAGCCCTGGTGGAGTCCACAGAGCCCTGGCCACATCCACAGAGCCCTGGCCGAGTCCACAGAGCCCTGGCGGAGTCCACAGAGCCCTGGCGGAGTCCACAGAGCCCTGGCCGAGTTCACAGAGCCCTGGCCGAGTTCACAGAGCCCTGGCGGAGTCCACAGAGCCCTGGCAGAGTCCACAGAGCCCTGGCCGAGTTCACAGAGCCCTGGCCGAGTCCACAGAGCCCTGGCCGAGTCCACAGAGCCCTGGCCGAGTTCACAGAGCCCTGGCCGAGTCCACAGAGCCCTGGCCGAGTCCACAGAGCCCTGGCCACATCCACAGAGCCCTGGCGGAGACCACAGAGCCCTGGCCGAGTTCACAGAGCCCTGGCCGTGTCCACAGAGCCCTGGCCGAGTCCACAGAGCCCTGGCCGAGTCCACAGAGTCCTGGCAGAGTCCACAGAGCCCTGGCCACGTCCACAGAGCCCTGGCCAAGTCCACAGAGCCCTGGCCGAGTTCACAGAGCCCTGGCAGAGTCCACAGAGCCCTGGCCGAGTTCACAGAGCCCTGGCGGAGTCCACAGAGCCCTGGCCACGTCCACAGAGCCCTGGCGGAGTCCACAGAGCCCTGGCAGAGTCCACAGAGCCCTGGCCGAGTCCACAGAGCCCTGGCTGAGTCCACAGAGCCCTGGAAGAGTCCACAGAGCCCTGGCCACATCCACAGAGCCCTGGCCGAGTTCACAGAGCCCTGGCGGCGTCCACAGAGCCCTGGCAGAGTCCACAGAGCCCTGGCGGAGTCCACAGAGCCCTGGCCGAGTTCACAGAGCCCTGGCAGAGTCCACAGAGCCCTGGTGGAGTCCACAGAGCCCTGGCCGAGTCCACAGAGCCCTGGCCGAGTCCACAGAGCCCTGGCCGAGTCCACAGAGCCCTGGCCGAGTTCACAGAGCCCTGGCAGAGTCCACAGAGCCCTGGCGGAGTCCACAGAGCCCTGGCCGAGTTCACAGAGCCCTGGCCGAGTCCACTGAGCCCTGGCAGAGTCCACAGAGCCCTGGCCGAGTCCACAGAGACCTGGCAGAGTCCACAGAGCCCTGGCCGAGTTCACAGAGCCCTGGCGGAGTCCACAGAGCCCTGGCCGATTTCACAGAGCCCTGGCGGAGTCCACAGAGCCCTGGCGGAGTCCACAGAGCCCTGGCCGAGTCCACAGAGCCCTGGCCGAGTCCACAGAGCCCTGGCGGAGTCCACAGAGCCCTGGCCGAGTCCACAGAGCCCTGGCCGTGTTCACAGAGCCCTGGCCGAGTCCACAGAGCCCTGGCCGAGTTCACAGAGCCCTGGCCACGTCCACAGAGCCCTGGCCGAGTCCACAGAGCCCTGGCCGAGTCCACAGAGCCCTGGCAGAGTCCACAGAGCCCTGGCCGAGTCCACAGAGCCCTGGCAGAGTCCACAGAGCCCTGGCGGAGTCCACAGAGCCCTGGCCGAGTTCACAGAGCCCTGGCAGAGTTCACAGAGCCCTGGCCGAGTCCTCAGAGCCCTGGCAGAGTCCACAGAGCCCTGGCCACATCCACAGAGCCCTGGCCACATGCACAGAGCCCTGGCCGAGTCCACAGAGCCCTGGCCGAGTCCACAGAGCCCTGGCTGAGTCCACAGAGCCCTGGCCGAGTCCACAGAGCCCTGGCCGAGTTCACAGAGCCCTGGCGGAGTCCACAGAGCCCTGGCGGAGTCCACAGAGCCCTGGCAGAGTTCACAGAGCCCTGGCGGAGTCCACAGAGCCCTGGCCGAGTCCACAGAGCCCTGGCCGAGTCCACAGAGCCCTGGCCGAGTTCACAGAGCCCTGGCCACATCCACAGAGCCCTGGCCGAGTCCACAGAGCCCTGGCCGAGTTCACAGAGCCCTGGCCGAGTCCACAGAGCCCTGGTGGAGTCCACAGAGCCCTGGCCGAGTCCACAGAGCCCTGGCCGAGTCCACAGAGCCCTGGCGGAGTCCACAGAGCCCTGGCCGAGTCCACAGAGCCCTGGTGGAGTCCACAGAGCCCTGGCCGAGTTCACAGAGCCCTGGCCAAGTCCACAGAGCCCTGGCGGAGTCCACAGAGCCCTGGCCGAGTTCACAGAGCCCTGGCAAAGTCCACAGAGCCCTGGCCGAGTCCACAGAGCCCTGGCCGAGTCCACAGAGCCCTGGCAGAGTCCACAGAGCCCTGGCCACATCCATAGAGCCCTGGCGGAGTCCACAGAGCCCTGGCCGAGTCCACAGAGCCCTGGCCGAGTCCACAGAGCCCTGGCCGAGTTCACAGAGCCCTGGCGGAGTCCACAGAGCCCTGGCGGAGTCCACAGAGCCCTGGCCGATTCCACAGAGCCCTGGCCGAACCCACAGAGCCCTGGCCGAGTCCACAGAGCCCTGGCCGAGTCCACAGAGCCCTGGCAGAGTCCACAGAGCCCTGGCCGAGTCCACAGAGCCCTGGCAGACTTCACAGAGCCCTGGCGGAGTCCACAGAGCCCTGGCCGAGTCCACAGAGCCCTGGCCGAGTTCACAGAGCCCTGGCGGAGTCCACAGAGCCCTGGCGGAGTCCACAGAGCCCTGGCCGATTCCACAGAGCCCTGGCCGAACCCACAGAGCCCTGGCCGAGTCCACAGAGCCCTGGCGGAGTCCACAGAGCCCTGGCCGAGTCCACAGAGCCCTGGCCGAGTCCACAGAGCCCTGGCGGAGTCCACAGAGCCCTGGCCGAGTTCACAGAGCCCTGGCGGAGTCCACAGGGCCCTGGCCGAGTCCACAGAGCCCTGGAAGAGTCCACAGAGCCCTGGCGGAGACCACAGAGCCCTGGCGGAGTCCACAGAGCCCTGGCCGAGTTCACAGAGCCCTGGCGGAGTCCACAGAGCCCTGGCCGAGTCCACAGAGCCCTGGCGGAGTCCACAGAGCCCTGGCCAAATCCACAGAGCCCTGGCCGAGTCCACAGAGCCCTGGCCGAGTCCACAGAGCCCTGGCGGAGTCCACAGAGCCCTGGCAGAGTCCACAGAGCCCTGGCGGAGTCCACAGAGCCCTGGCCGAGTCCACAGAGCCCTGGCGGAGTCCACAGAGCCCTGGCCGATTCCACAGAGCCCTGGCCGAGTCCACAGAGCCCTGGCCGCGTTCACAGAGCCCTGGCGGAGTCCACAGAGCCCTGGCCGATTTCACAGAGCCCTGGCGGAGTCCACAGAGCCCTGGCCGAGTCCACAGAGCCCTGGCCGAGTTCACAGAGCCCTGGCAGAATCCACAGAGCCCTGGCGGAGTCCACAGAGCCCTGGCCACATCCACAGAGCCCTGGCGGAGACCACAGAGCCCTGGCCGAGTTCACAGAGCCCTGGTCGTGTCCACAGAGCCCTGGCAGAGTCCACAGAACCCTGGCCGAGTCCACAGAGCCCTGGCCGAGTCCACAGAGCCCTGGCCACGTCCACAGAGCCCTGGCCGAGTCCACAGAGCCCTGGCCGAGTCCACAGAGCCCTGGCCGAGTCCACAGAGCCCTGGCCACATCCACAGAGCCCTGGCGGAGTCCACAGAGCCCTGGCCGAGTCCACAGAGCCCTGGAAGAGTCCACAGAGCCCTGGCGGAGTCCACAAAGCCCTGGCCGAGTTCACAGAGCCCTGGCAGAGTCCACAGAGCCCTGGCCGAGTTCACAGAGCCCTGGCCGAGTCCACAGAGCCCTGGCAGAGTTCACAGAGCCCTGGTGGAGTCCACAGAGCCATGCCAGAGTCCACAGAGCCCTGGCCGAGTTCACAGAGCCCTGGCCACGTCCACAGAGCCGTGGCCGAGTCCACAGAGCCCTGGCGGAGTCCACAGAGCCCTGGCCGAGTCCACAGAGCCCTGGCCGAGTCCACAGAGCCCTGGCCACATCCACAGAGCCCTGGCGGAGTCCACAGAGCCCTGGCGGAGTCCACAGAGCCCTGGCCGAGTCCACAGAGCCCTGGCCGAGTCCACAGAGCCCTGGAAGTGTCCACAGAGCCCTGGCGGAGTCCACAGAGCCCTGGCAGAGTCCACAGAGCCATGGCCGAGTTCACAGAGCCCTGGCCGAGTCCACAGAGCCCTGGCCGAGTCCACAGAGCCCTGGCCGAGTCCACAGAGCCCTGGCAGAGTCCACAGAGCCCTGGCGGAGTCCACAGAGCCCTGGCCGAGTCCACAGAGCCCTGGCAGAGTCCACAGAGCCCTGGCCACATCCACAGAGCCCTGGCGGAGTCCACAGAGCCCTGGCCGAGTCCACAGAGCCCTGGCCGAGTTCACAGAGCCCTGGCAGAGTCCACAGAGCCCTGGCCGAGTTCACAGAGCCCTGGCGGAGTCCACAGAGCCCTGGCCAAGTTCACAGAGCCCTGGCCGAGTCCACAGAGCCCTGGCCACGTCCACAGAGCCCTGGCGGAGTCCACAGAGCCCTGGCAGAGTCCACAGAGCCCTGGCCGAGTCCACAGAGCCCTGGCTGAGTCCACAGAGCCCTGGAAGAGTCCACAGAGCCCTGGCCACATCCACAGAGCCCTGGCCGAGTTCACAGAGCCCTGGCGGCGTCCACAGAGCCCTGGCAGAGTCCACAGAGCCCTGGCGGAGTCCACAGAGCCCTGGCCGAGTTCACAGAGCCCTGGCAGAGTCCACAGAGCCCTGGTGGAGTCCACAGAGCCCTGGCCGAGTCCACAGAGCCCTGGCCGAGTCCACAGAGCCCTGGCCGAGTTCACAGAGCCCTGGCAGAGTCCACAGAGCCCTGGCCGAGTCCACAGAGCCCTGGCAGAGTCCACAGAGCCCTGGCCGAGTTCACAGAGCCCTGGCGGAGTCCACAGAGCCCTGGCCGAGTTCACAGAGCCCTGGCGGAGTCCACAGAGCCCTGGCGGAGTCCACAGAGCCCTGGCCGAGTTCACAGAGCCCTGGCGGAGTCCACAGAGCCCTGGCGGAGTCCACAGAGCCCTGGCCGAGTCCACAGAGCCCTGGCCGTGTTCACAGAGCCCTGGCCGAGTCCACAGAGCCCTGGCCGAGTTCACAGAGCCCTGGCCACGTCCACAGAGCCCTGGCCGAGTCCACAGAGCCCTGGCCGAGTCCACAGAGCCCTGGCAGAGTCCACAGAGCCCTGGCGGAGTCCACAGAGCCCTGGCCGAGTTCACAGAGCCCTGGCAGAGTTCACAGAGCCCTGGCCGAGTCCTCAGAGCCCTGGCAGAGTCCACAGAGCCCTGGCCACATCCACAGAGCCCTGGCCACATGCACAGAGCCCTGGCCGAGTCCACAGAGCCCTGGCCGAGTCCACAGAGCCCTGGCTGAGTCCACAGAGCCCTGGCCGAGTCCACAGAGCCCTGGCCGAGTTCACAGAGCCCTGGCGGAGTCCACAGAGCCCTGGCGGAGTCCACAGAGCCCTGGCAGAGTTCACAGAGCCCTGGCGGAGTCCAGAGAGCCCTGGCCGAGTCCACAGAGCCCTGGCCGAGTCCACAGAGCCCTGGCCGAGTTCACAGAGCCCTGGCCACATCCACAGAGCCCTGGCCGAGTCCACAGAGCCCTGGCCGAGTTCACAGAGCCCTGGCCGAGTCCACAGAGCCCTGGTGGAGTCCACAGAGCCCTGGCCGAGTCCACAGAGCCCTGGCCGAGTCCACAGAGCCCTGGCGGAGTCCACAGAGCCCTGGCCGAGTCCACAGAGCCCTGGTGGAGTCCACAGAGCCCTGGCCGAGTTCACAGAGCCCTGGCCGAGTCCACAGAGCCCTGGCGGAGTCCACAGAGCCCTGGCCGAGTTCACAGAGCCCTGGCAAAGTCCACAGAGCCCTGGCCGAGTCCACAGAGCCCTGGCCGAGTCCACAGAGCCCTGGCAGAGTCCACAGAGCCCTGGCCACATCCATAGAGCCCTGGCGGAGTCCACAGAGCCCTGGCCGAGTCCACAGAGCCCTGGCCGAGTCCACAGAGCCCTGGAAGTGTCCACAGAGCCCTGGCGGAGTCCACAGAGCCCTGGCCGAGTCCACAGAGCCCTGGCCGAGTCCACAGAGCCCTGGCCACATCCACAGAGCCCTGGCGGAGTCCACAGAGCCCTGGCCGAGTCCACAGAGCCCTGGCGGAGTCCACAGAGCCCTGGCCGAGTCCACAGAGCCGTGGCCGAGACCACAGAGCCCTGGCCGAGTTCACAGAGCCCTGGCCACTTCCACAGAGCCCTGGCGGAGTCCACAGAGCCCTGGCCGAGTTCACAGAGCCCTGGCGGAGTCCACAGAGCCCTGGCGGAGTCCACAGAGCCGTGGCAGGGTTCACAGAGCCCTGGCGGAGTCCACAGAGCCCTGGCCGAGTCCACAGAGCCCTGGCCGAGTCCACAGAGCCCTGGCGGAGTCCACAGAGCCCTGGCCGAGTTCACAGAGCCCTGGCGGAGTTCACAGAGCCCTGGCCGAGTCCACAGAGCCCTGGCCGAGTCCACAGAGCCCTGGCCACATCCACAGAGCCCTGGCCACATCCACAGAGCCCTGGCCGAGTCCACAGAGCCCTGGCCGAGTTCACAGAGCCCTGGCCGAGTCCACAGAGCCCTGGTGGAGTCCACAGAGCCCTGGCCGAGTCCACAGAGCCCTGGCCGAGTCCACAGAGCCCTGGCGGAGTCCACAGAGCCCTGGCCGAGTCCACAGAGCCCTGGTGGAGTCCACAGAGCCCTGGCCGAGTTCACAGAGCCCTGGCAGAGTCCACAGAGCCCTGGCGGAGTCCACAGAGCCCTGGCCGAGTTCACAGAGCCCTGGCAAAGTCCACAGAGCCCTGGCCGAGTCCACAGAGCCCTGGCAGAGTCCACAGAGCCCTGGCCACATCCATAGAGCCCTGGCGGAGTCCACAGAGCCCTGGCGGAGTCCACAGAGCCCTGGCCGAGTCCACAGAGCCCTGGCCGAGTCCACAGAGCCCTGGCCGAGTTCACAGAGCCCTGGCCACATCCACAGAGCCCTGGCCGAGTCCACAGAGCCCTGGCCGAGTTCACAGAGCCCTGGCCGAGTCCACAGAGCCCTGGTGGAGTCCACAGAGCCCTGGCAGAGTCCACAGAGCCCTGGCCGAGTCCACAGAGCCCTGGCGGAGTCCACAGAGCCCTGGCCGAGTCCACAGAGCCCTGGTGGAGTCCACAGAGCCCTGGCCGAGTTCACAGAGCCCTGGCCGAGTCCACAGAGCCCTGGCGGAGTCCACAGAGCCCTGGCCGAGTTCACAGAGCCCTGGCAAAGTCCACAGAGCCCTGGCCGAGTCCACAGAGCCCTGGCCGAGTCCACAGAGCCCTGGCAGAGTCCACAGAGCCCTGGCCACATCCATAGAGCCCTGGCGGAGTCCACAGAGCCCTGGCCGAGTCCACAGAGCCCTGGTGGAGTCCACAGAGCCCTGGCCGAGTTCACAGAGCCCTGGCCGAGTCCACAGAGCCCTGGCGGAGTCCACAGAGCCCTGGCCGAGTTCACAGAGCCCTGGCAAAGTCCACAGAGCCCTGGCCGAGTCCACAGAGCCCTGGCCGAGTCCACAGAGCCCTGGCCGAGTCCACAGAGCCCTGGAAGTGTCCACAGAGCCCTGGCGGAGTCCACAGAGCCCTGGCCGAGTCCACAGAGCCCTGGCAGAGTCCACAGAGCCCTGGCCACATCCACAGAGCCCTGGCTGAGTCCACAGAGCCCTGGCCGAGTCCACAGAGCCCTGGCGGAGTCCACAGAGCCCTGGCCGAGTCCACAGAGCCGTGGCCGAGACCACAGAGCCCTGGCCGAGTTCACAGAGCCCTGGCGGAGTCCACAGAGCCCTGGCGGAGTCCACAGAGCCCTGGCAGGGTTCACAGAGCCCTGGCGGAGTCCACAGAGCCCTGGCCGAGTCCACAGAGCCCTGGCCGAGTCCACAGAGCCCTGGCCGAGTTCACAGAGCCCTGGCAGAGTCCACAGAGCCCTGGCGGAGTCCACAGAGCCCTGGCCGAGTTCACAGAGCCCTGGCGGAGTTCACAGAGCCCTGGCCGAGTCCACAGAGCCCTGGCCGAGTCCACAGAGCCCTGGCCACATCCACAGAGCCCTGGCCACATCCACAGAGCCCTGGCGGAGTCCACAGAGCCCTGGCCGAGTTCACAGAGCCCTGGCCGAACCCACAGAGCCCTGGCCGAGTCCACAGAGCCCTGGCGGAGTCCACAGAGCCCTGGCCGAGTCCACAGAGCCCTGGCCGAGTCCACAGAGCCCTGGCGGAGTCCACAGAGCCCTGGCCGAGTTCACAGAGCCCTGGCGGAGTCCACAGAGCCCTGGCCGAGTCCACAGAGCCCTGGAAGAGTCCACAGAGCCCTGGCGGAGACCACAGAGCCCTGGCGGAGTCCACAGAGCCCTGGCCGAGTTCACAGAGCCCTGGCGGAGTCCACAGAGCCCTGGCCGAGTCCACAGAGCCCTGGCGGAGTCCACAGAGCCCTGGCCAAATCCACAGAGCCCTGGCCGAGTCCACAGAGCCCTGGCCGAGTCCACAGAGCCCTGGCGGAGTCCACAGAGCCCTGGCAGAGTCCACAGAGCCCTGGCGGAGTCCACAGAGCCCTGGCCGAGTCCACAGAGCCCTGGCGGAGTCCACAGAGCCCTGGCCGATTCCACAGAGCCCTGGCCGAGTCCACAGAGCCCTGGCCGCGTTCACAGAGCCCTGGCGGAGTCCACAGAGCCCTGGCCGAGTCCACAGAGCCCTGGCGGAGTCCACAGAGCCCTGGCCGATTTCACAGAGCCCTGGCGGAGTCCACAGAGCCCTGGCCGAGTCCACAGAGCCCTGGCCGCGTTCACAGAGCCCTGGCGGAGTCCACAGAGCCCTGGCCGAGTCCACAGAGCCCTGGCGGAGTCCACAGAGCCCTGGCCGATTTCACAGAGCCCTGGCGGAGTCCACAGAGCCCTGGCCGAGTCCACAGAGCCCTGGCCGAGTTCACAGAGCCCTGGCAGAATCCACAGAGCCCTGGCGGAGTCCACAGAGCCCTGGCCACATCCACAGAGCCCTGGCGGAGACCACAGAGCCCTGGCCGAGTTCACAGAGCCCTGGTCGTGTCCACAGAGCCCTGGCAGAGTCCACAGAACCCTGGCCGAGTCCACAGAGCCCTGGCAGAGTCCACAGAGCCCTGGCCACGTCCACAGAGCCCTGGCCGAGTCCACAGAGCCCTGGCCGAGTCCACAGAGCCCTGGCCGAGTCCACAGAGCCCTGGCCACATCCACAGAGCCCTGGCGGAGTCCACAGAGCCCTGGCCGAGTCCACAGAGCCCTGGAAGAGTCCACAGAGCCCTGGCGGAGTCCACAAAGCCCTGGCCGAGTTCACAGAGCCCTGGCGGAGTCCACAGAGCCCTGGCCGAGTTCACAGAGCCCTGGCCGAGTCCACAGAGCCCTGGCAGAGTTCACAGAGCCCTGGTGGAGTCCACAGAGCCATGCCAGAGTCCACAGAGCCCTGGCCGAGTTCACAGAGCCCTGGCCACGTCCACAGAGCCGTGGCCGAGTCCACAGAGCCCTGGCCGAGTCCACAGAGCCCTGGCGGAGTCCACAGAGCCCTGGCCGAGTCCACAGAGCCCTGCCAGTGTCCACAGAGCCCTGGCCGAGTCCACAGAGCCCTGGCCGAGTCCACAGAGCCCTGGCAGAGTCCACAGAGCCCTGGCCACATCCATAGAGCCCTGGCGGAGTCCACAGAGCCCTGGCGGAGTCCACAGAGCCCTGGCCGAGTCCACAGAGCCCTGGCCGAGTCCACAGAGCCCTGGCAGTGTCCACAGAGCCCTGGCGGAGTCCACAGAGCCCTGGCAGAGTCCACAGAGCCATGGCCGAGTTCACAGAGCCCTGGCGGAGTCCACAGAGCCCTGGCCGAGTCCACAGAGCCCTGGCCGAGTCCACAGAGCCCTGGCCGAGTCCACAGAGCCCTGGCAGAGTCCACAGAGCCCTGGCGGAGTCCACAGAGCCCTGGCCGAGTCCACAGAGCCCTGGCAGAGTCCACAGAGCCCTGGCCACATCCACAGAGCCCTGGCGGAGTCCACAGAGCCCTGGCCGAGTCCACAGAGCCCTGGCCGAGTTCACAGAGCCCTGGCAGAGTCCACAGAGCCCTGGCCGAGTTCACAGAGCCCTGGCGGAGTCCACAGAGCCCTGGCCAAGTTCACAGAGCCCTGGCCGAGTCCACAGAGCCCTGGCAGAGTCCACAGAGCCCTGGCGGAGTCCACAGAGCCCTGGCAGAGTCCACAGAGCCCTGGCCGAGTCCACAGAGCCCTGGCTGAGTCCACAGAGCCCTGGAAGAGTCCACAGAGCCCTGGCCACATCCACAGAGCCCTGGCCGAGTTCACAGAGCCCTGGCGGCGTCCACAGAGCCCTGGCAGAGTCCACAGAGCCCTGGCGGAGTCCACAGAGCCCTGGCCGAGTTCACAGAGCCCTGGCAGAGTCCACAGAGCCCTGGTGGAGTCCACAGAGCCCTGGCCGAGTCCACAGAGCCCTGGCCGAGTCCACAGAGCCCTGGCCGAGTCCACAGAGCCCTGGCCGAGTTCACAGAGCCCTGGCAGAGTCCACAGAGCCCTGGCGGAGTCCACAGAGCCCTGGCCGAGTTCACAGAGCCCTGGCCGAGTCCACAGAGCCCTGGCAGAGTCCACAGAGCCCTGGCCGAGTCCACAGAGCCCTGGCAGAGTCCACAGAGCCCTGGCCGAGTTCACAGAGCCCTGGCGGAGTCCACAGAGCCCTGGCCGAGTTCACAGAGCCCTGGCGGAGTCCACAGAGCCCTGGCGGAGTCCACAGAGCCCTGGCCGAGTTCACAGAGCCCTGGCGGAGTCCACAGAGCCCTGGCGGAGTCCACAGAGCCCTGGCCGAGTCCACAGAGCCCTGGCCGTGTTCACAGAGCCCTGGCCGAGTCCACAGAGCCCTGGCCGAGTTCACAGAGCCCTGGCCACGTCCACAGAGCCCTGGCCGAGTCCACAGAGCCCTGGCCGAGTCCACAGAGCCCTGGCAGAGTCCACAGAGCCCTGGCCGAGTCCACAGAGCCCTGGCAGAGTCCACAGAGCCCTGGCGGAGTCCACAGAGCCCTGGCCGAGTTCACAGAGCCCTGGCAGAGTCCACAGAGCCCTGGCCGAGTCCACAGAGCCCTGGCAGAGTCCACAGAGCCCTGGCCACATCCACAGAGCCCTGGCCACATGCACAGAGCCCTGGCCGAGTCCACAGAGCCCTGGCCGAGTCCACAGAGCCCTGGCTGAGTCCACAGAGCCCTGGCCGAGTCCACAGAGCCCTGGCCGAGTTCACAGAGCCCTGGCGGAGTCCACAGAGCCCTGGCGGAGTCCACAGAGCCCTGGCAGAGTTCACAGAGCCCTGGCGGAGTCCACAGAGCCCTGGCCGAGTCCACAGAGCCCTGGCCGAGTCCACAGAGCCCTGGCCGAGTTCACAGAGCCCTGGCCACATCCACAGAGCCCTGGCCGAGTCCACAGAGCCCTGGCCGAGTTCACAGAGCCCTGGCCGAGTCCACAGAGCCCTGGTGGAGTCCACAGAGCCCTGGCCGAGTCCACAGAGCCCTGGCCGAGTCCACAGAGCCCTGGCGGAGTCCACAGAGCCCTGGCCGAGTCCACAGAGCCCTGGTGGAGTCCACAGAGCCCTGGCCGAGTTCACAGAGCCCTGGCCGAGTCCACAGAGCCCTGGCGGAGTCCACAGAGCCCTGGCCGAGTTCACAGAGCCCTGGCAAAGTCCACAGAGCCCTGGCCGAGTCCACAGAGCCCTGGCCGAGTCCACAGAGCCCTGGCAGAGTCCACAGAGCCCTGGCCACATCCACAGAGCCCTGGCGGAGTCCACAGAGCCCTGGCCGAGTCCACAGAGCCCTGGCCGAGTCCACAGAGCCCTGGCCACATCCACAGAGCCCTGGCGGAGTCCACAGAGCCCTGGCCGAGTCCACAGAGCCCTGGCGGAGTCCACAGAGCCCTGGCCGAGTCCACAGAGCCCTGGCCGAGACCACAGAGCCCTGGCCGAGTTCACAGAGCCCTGGCCACTTCCACAGAGCCCTGGCGGAGTCCACAGAGCCCTGGCCGAGTCCACAGAGCCCTGGCGGAGTCCACAGAGCCCTGGCGGAGTCCACAGAGCCCTGGCAGAGTTCACAGAGCCCTGGCGGAGTCCACAGAGCCCTGGCCGAGTCCACAGAGCCCTGGCCGAGTCCACAGAGCCCTGGCCGAGTCCACAGAGCCCTGGCAGAGTCCACAGAGCCCTGGCGGAGTCCACAGAGCCCTGGCCGAGTTCACAGAGCCCTGGCGGAGTCCACAGAGCCCTGGCCGAGTCCACAGAGCCCTGGCCGAGTCCACAGAGCCCTGGCCACATCCACAGAGCCCTGGCCACATCCACAGAGCCCTGGCCGAGTCCACAGAGCCCTGGCCGAGTTCACAGAGCCCTGGCCGAGTCCACAGAGCCCTGGCGGAGTCCACAGAGCCCTGGCCGAGTCCACAGAGCCCTGGCCGAGTCCACAGAGCCCTGGCGGAGTCCACAGAGCCCTGGCCGAGTCCACAGAGCCCTGGCGGAGTCCACAGAGCCCTGGCCGAGTTCACAGAGCCCTGGCAGAGTCCACAGAGCCCTGGCGGAGTCCACAGAGCCCTGGCCGAGTTCACAGAGCCCTGGCAGAGTCCACAGAGCCCTGGCCGAGTCCACAGAGCCCTGGCAGAGTCCACAGAGCCCTGGCCACATCCACAGAGCCCTGGCGGAGTCCACAGAGCCCTGGCGGAGTCCACAGAGCCCTGGCCGAGTCCACAGAGCCCTGGCCACATCCACAGAGCCCTGGCCGAGTCCACAGAGCCCTGGCCGAGTCCACAGAGCCCTGGCCGAGTCCACAGAGCCCTGGCGGAGTCCACAGAGCCCTGGCAGAGTCCACAGAGCCCTGGCCGAGTCCACAGAGCCCTGGCGGAGTCCACAGAGCCCTGGCCGAGTCCACAGAGCCCTGGCGGAGTCCACAGAGCCCTGGCCGAGTCCACAGAGCCCTGGCCGAGTCCACAGAGCCCTGGCGGAGTCCACAGAGCCCTGGCCGAGTTCACAGAGCCCTGGCAGAGTCCACAGAGCCCTGGCCGAGTCCACAGAGCCCTGGCCGAGTCCACAGAGCCCTGGCAGAGTCCACAGAGCCCTGGCCACATCCACAGAGCCCTGGCGGAGTCCACAGAGCCCTGGCCGAGTCCACAGAGCCCTGGCAGAGTCCACAGAGCCCTGGCCACATCCACAGAGCCCTGGCGGAGTCCACAGAGCCCTGGCCGAGTCCACAGAGCCCTGGCGGAGTCCACAGAGCCCTGGCCGAGTCCACAGAGCCCTGGCCGAGTCCACAGAGCCCTGGCCGAGTTCACAGAGCCCTGGCGGAGTCCACAGAGCCCTGGCGGAGTCCACAGAGCCCTGGCAGAGTTCACAGAGCCCTGGCGGAGTCCACAGAGCCCTGGCCGAGTCCACAGAGCCCTGGCCGAGTCCACAGAGCCCTGGCCGAGTTCACAGAGCCCTGGCAGAGTCCACAGAGCCCTGGCGGAGTCCACAGAGCCCTGGCCGAGTCCACAGAGCCCTGGCGGAGTCCACAGAGCCCTGGCCGAGTCCACAGAGCCCTGGCCGAGTCCACAGAGCCCTGGCCGCATCCACAGAGCCCTGGCCGAATCCACAGAGCCCTGGCGGAGTCCACAGAGCCCTGGCCGAGTTCACAGAGCCCTGGCGGAGTCCACAGAGCCCTGGCGGAGTCCACAGAGCCCTGGCCGAGTCCACAGAGCCCTGGCCGAGTCCACAGAGCCCTGGCGGAGTCCACAGAGCCCTGGCCGAGTCCACAGAGCCCTGGCGGAGTCCACAGAGCCCTGGCCGAGTCCACAGAGCCCTGGCAGAGTCCACAGAGCCCTGGCGGAGTCCACAGAGCCCTGGCCGAGTCCACAGAGCCCTGGCAAAGTCCACAGAGCCCTGGCCGAGTCCACAGAGCCCTGGCAGAGTCCACAGAGCCCTGGCCACATCCACAGAGCCCTGGCGGAGTCCACAGAGCCCTGGCGGAGTCCACAGAGCCCTGGCGGAGTCCACAGAGCCCTGGCCGAGTCCACAGAGCCCTGGCAGAGTCCACAGAGCCCTGGCGGAGTCCACAGAGCCCTGGCGGAGTCCACAGAGCCCTGGCCGAGTTCACAGAGCCCTGGCGGAGTCCACAGAGCCCTGGCCGAGTCCACAGAGCCCTGGCGGAGTCCACAGAGCCCTGGCCAAATCCACAGAGCCCTGGCCGAGTCCACAGAGCCCTGGCCGAGTCCACAGAGCCCTGGCGGAGTCCACAGAGCCCTGGCAGAGTCCACAGAGCCCTGGCGGAGTCCACAGAGCCCTGGCCGAGTCCACAGAGCCCTGGCGGAGTCCACAGAGCCCTGGCCGAGTCCACAGAGCCCTGGCCGAGTCCACAGAGCCCTGGCCGAGTTCACAGAGCCCTGGCGGAGTCCACAGAGCCCTGGCCGAGTTCACAGAGCCCTGGCGGAGTCCACAGAGCCCTGGCCGAGTCCACAGAGCCCTGGCCGAGTCCACAGAGCCCTGGCAGAATCCACAGAGCCCTGGCGGAGTCCACAGAGCCCTGGCCACATCCACAGAGCCCTGGCGGAGTCCACAGAGCCCTGGCCGAGTTCACAGAGCCCTGGTCGAGTCCACAGAGCCCTGGCAGAGTCCACAGAGCCCTGGCCGAGTCCACAGAGCCCTGGCAGAGTCCACAGAGCCCTGGCCAAGTCCACAGAGCCCTGGCCGAGTCCACAGAGCCCTGGCCGAGTCCACAGAGCCCTGGCCGAGTCCACAGAGCCCTGGCCACATCCACAGAGCCCTGGCGGAGTCCACAGAGCCCTGGCCGAGTCCACAGAGCCCTGGCAGAGTCCACAGAGCCCTGGCGGAGTCCACAGAGCCCTGGCCGAGTTCACAGAGCCCTGGCGGAGTCCACAGAGCCCTGGCCGAGTTCACAGAGCCCTGGCCGAGTTCACAGAGCCCTGGCCGAGTCCACAGAGCCCTGGCGGAGTCCACAGAGCCCTGGCCGAGTCCACAGAGCCCTGGCCGAGTCCACAGAGCCCTGGCGGAGTCCACAGAGCCCTGGCCGAGTCCACAGAGCCCTGGCGGAGTCCACAGAGCCCTGGCCGAGTTCACAGAGCCCTGGCAGAGTCCACAGAGCCCTGGCGGAGTCCACAGAGCCCTGGCCGAGTTCACAGAGCCCTGGCAAAGTCCACAGAGCCCTGGCCGAGTCCACAGAGCCCTGGCAGAGTCCACAGAGCCCTGGCCACATCCACAGAGCCCTGGCGGAGTCCACAGAGCCCTGGCCGAGTCCACAGAGCCCTGGCCGAGTCCACAGAGCCCTGGCCGAGTTCACAGAGCCCTGGCCACATCCACAGAGCCCTGGCCGAGTCCACAGAGCCCTGGCCGAGTTCACAGAGCCCTGGCCGAGTCCACAGAGCCCTGGCGGAGTCCACAGAGCCCTGGCAGAGTCCACAGAGCCCTGGCCGAGTCCACAGAGCCCTGGCGGAGTCCACAGAGCCCTGGCCGAGTCCACAGAGCCCTGGCGGAGTCCACAGAGCCCTGGCCGAGTTCACAGAGCCCTGGCCGAGTCCACAGAGCCCTGGCGGAGTCCACAGAGCCCTGGCCGAGTTCACAGAGCCCTGGCAGAGTCCACAGAGCCCTGGCCGAGTCCACAGAGCCCTGGCCGAGTCCACAGAGCCCTGGCAGAGTCCACAGAGCCCTGGCCACATCCACAGAGCCCTGGCGGAGTCCACAGAGCCCTGGCCGAGTCCACAGAGCCCTGGCCGAGTCCACAGAGCCCTGGCCGAGTCCACAGAGCCCTGGCAGAGTCCACAGAGCCCTGGCGGAGTCCACAGAGCCCTGGCGGAGTCCACAGAGCCCTGGCAGAGTCCACAGAGCCCTGGCCACATCCACAGAGCCCTGGCGGAGTCCACAGAGCCCTGGCCGAGTCCACAGAGCCCTGGCGGAGTCCACAGAGCCCTGGCCGAGTCCACAGAGCCCTGGCGGAGTCCACAGAGCCCTGGCCGAGTTCACAGAGCCCTGGCGGAGTCCACAGAGCCCTGGCGGAGTCCACAGAGCCCTGGCAGAGTCCACAGAGCCCTGGCGGAGTCCACAGAGCCCTGGCCGAGTCCACAGAGCCCTGGCCGAGTCCACAGAGCCCTGGCCGAGTTCACAGAGCCCTGGCAGAGTCCACAGAGCCCTGGCGGAGTCCACAGAGCCCTGGCCGAGTTCACAGAGCCCTGGCGGAGTCCACAGAGCCCTGGCCGAGTCCACAGAGCCCTGGCCGAGTCCACAGAGCCCTGGCCAAATCCACAGAGCCCTGGCCACATCCACAGAGCCCTGGCGGAGTCCACAGAGCCCTGGCCGAGTTCACAGAGCCCTGGCCGAGTCCACAGAGCCCTGGCGGAGTCCACAGAGCCCTGGCCGAGTCCACAGAGCCCTGGCCGAGTCCACAGAGCCCTGGCGGAGTCCACAGAGCCCTGGCCGAGTCCACAGAGCCCTGGCGGAGTCCACAGAGCCCTGGCCGAGTTCACAGAGCCCTGGCAGAGTCCACAGAGCCCTGGCGGAGTCCACAGAGCCCTGGCCGAGTCCACAGAGCCCTGGCAGAGTCCACAGAGCCCTGGCCGAGTCCACAGAGCCCTGGCAGAGTCCACAGAGCCCTGGCCACATCCACAGAGCCCTGGCGGAGTCCACAGAGCCCTGGCCGAGTCCACAGAGCCCTGGCCGAGTCCACAGAGCCCTGGCAGAGTCCACAGAGCCCTGGCGGAGTCCACAGAGCCCTGGCGGAGTCCACAGAGCCCTGGCCGAGTTCACAGAGCCCTGGCGGAGTCCACAGAGCCCTGGCCGAGTCCACAGAGCCCTGGCGGAGTCCACAGAGCCCTGGCCAAATCCACAGAGCCCTGGCGGAGTCCACAGAGCCCTGGCCGAGTCCACAGAGCCCTGGCGGAGTCCACAGAGCCCTGGCAGAGTCCACAGAGCCCTGGCGGAGTCCACAGAGCCCTGGCCGAGTCCACAGAGCCCTGGCGGAGTCCACAGAGCCCTGGCCGAGTCCACAGAGCCCTGGCCGAGTCCACAGAGCCCTGGCCGAGTCCACAGAGCCCTGGCGGAGTCCACAGAGCCCTGGCCGAGTTCACAGAGCCCTGGCGGAGTCCACAGAGCCCTGGCCGAGTCCACAGAGCCCTGGCCGAGTTCACAGAGCCCTGGCAGAGTCCACAGAGCCCTGGCGGAGTCCACAGAGCCCTGGCCACATCCACAGAGCCCTGGCGGAGTCCACAGAGCCCTGGCCGAGTTCACAGAGCCCTGGCCGAGTCCACAGAGCCCTGGCAGAGTCCACAGAGCCCTGGCCGAGTCCACAGAGCCCTGGCAGAGTCCACAGAGCCCTGGCCAAGTCCACAGAGCCCTGGCCGAGTCCACAGAGCCCTGGCCGAGTCCACAGAGCCCTGGCCACATCCACAGAGCCCTGGCGGAGTCCACAGAGCCCTGGCCGAGTCCACAGAGCCCTGGCAGAGTCCACAGAGCCCTGGCGGAGTCCACAGAGCCCTGGCCGAGTTCACAGAGCCCTGGCGGAGTCCACAGAGCCCTGGCCGAGTCCACAGAGCCCTGGCCGAGTCCACAGAGCCCTGGCAGAGTCCACAGAGCCCTGGCGGAGTCCACAGAGCCCTGGCAGAGTCCACAGAGCCCTGGCCGAGTTCACAGAGCCCTGGCCAAGTCCACAGAGCCCTGGCCGAGTCCACAGAGCCCTGGCCGAGTCCACAGAGCCCTGGCGGAGTCCACAGAGCCCTGGCCGAGTCCACAGAGCCCTGGCAGAGTCCACAGAGCCCTGGCCGAGTCCACAGAGCCCTGGCCGAGTCCACAGAGCCCTGGCCGAGTCCACAGAGCCCTGGCCACATCCACAGAGCCCTGGCGGAGTCCACAGAGCCCTGGCCGAGTCCACAGAGCCCTGGCCGAGTCCACAGAGCCCTGGCCGAGTCCACAGAGCCCTGGAAGAGTCCACAGAGCCCTGGCGGAGTCCACAGAGCCCTGGCAGAGTCCACAGAGCCCTGGCCGAGTTCACAGAGCCCTGGCCGAGTCCACAGAGCCCTGGCCGAGTTCACAGAGCCCTGGCCGAGTCCACAGAGCCCTGGCCACGTCCACAGAGCCCTGGCGGAGTCCACAGAGCCCTGGCAGAGTCCACAGAGCCCTGGCCACATCCACAGAGCCCTGGCAGAGTCCACAGAGCCCTGGCGGAGTCCACAGAGCCCTGGCCGAGTCCACAGAGCCCTGGCAGAGTCCACAGAGCCCTGGCCGAGTCCACAGAGCCCTGGCAGAGTCCACAGAGCCCTGGCCGAGTCCACAGAGCCCTGGCGGAGTCCACAGAGCCCTGGCCGAGTTCACAGAGCCCTGGCGGAGTCCACAGAGCCCTGGCCGAGTCCACAGAGCCCTGGCCGAGTCCACAGAGCCCTGGCCACATCCACAGAGCCCTGGCGGAGTCCACAGAGCCCTGGCGGAGTCCACAGAGCCCTGGCCGAGTTCACAGAGCCCTGGCCGAGTCCACAGAGCCCTGGCCGAGTTCACAGAGCCCTGGCCACGTCCACAGAGCCCTGGCCGAGTCCACAGAGCCCTGGCCGAGTCCACAGAGCCCTGGCAGAGTCCACAGAGCCCTGGCCGAGTCCACAGAGCCCTGGCAGAGTCCACAGAGCCCTGGCGGAGTCCACAGAGCCCTGGCCGAGTTCACAGAGCCCTGGCAGAGTTCACAGAGCCCTGGCCGAGTCCACAGAGCCCTGGCAGAGTCCACAGAGCCCTGGCCACATCCACAGAGCCCTGGCCACGTCCACAGAGCCCTGGCCGAGTCCACAGAGCCCTGGCCGAGTCCACAGAGCCCTGGCTGAGTCCACAGAGCCCTGGCCGAGTCCACAGAGCCCTGGCCGAGTCCACAGAGCCCTGGCGGAGTCCACAGAGCCCTGGCGGAGTCCACAGAGCCCTGGCAGAGTTCACAGAGCCCTGGCGGAGTCCACAGAGCCCTGGCCGAGTCCACAGAGCCCTGGCCGAGTCCACAGAGCCCTGGCCGAGTTCACAGAGCCCTGGCCACATCCACAGAGCCCTGGCCGAGTCCACAGAGCCCTGGCCGAGTCCACAGAGCCCTGGCCGAGTCCACAGAGCCCTGGTGGAGTCCACAGAGCCCTGGCCGAGTCCACAGAGCCCTGGCCGAGTCCACAGAGCCCTGGCCGAGTCCACAGAGCCCTGGCGGAGTCCACAGAGCCCTGGCCGAGTTCACAGAGCCCTGGCCGAGTCCACAGAGCCCTGGCGGAGTCCACAGAGCCCTGGCCGAGTCCACAGAGCCCTGGCGGAGTCCACAGAGCCCTGGCCGAGTCCACAGAGCCCTGGCCGAGTCCACAGAGCCCTGGCAGAGTCCACAGAGCCCTGGCCACATCCACAGAGCCCTGGCGGAGTCCACAGAGCCCTGGCCGAGTCCACAGAGCCCTGGCCGAGTCCACAGAGCCCTGGCAGAGTCCACAGAGCCCTGGCGGAGTCCACAGAGCCCTGGCCGAGTCCACAGAGCCCTGGCAGAGTCCACAGAGCCCTGGCCACGTCCACAGAGCCCTGGCGGAGTCCACAGAGCCCTGGCCGAGTCCACAGAGCCCTGGCGGAGTCCACAGAGCCCTGGCCGAGTCCACAGAGCCCTGGCCGAGTCCACAGAGCCCTGGCCGAGTTCACAGAGCCCTGGCCACTTCCACAGAGCCCTGGCGGAGTCCACAGAGCCCTGGCCGAGTCCACAGAGCCCTGGCAGAGTCCACAGAGCCCTGGCGGAGTCCACAGAGCCCTGGCAGAGTCCACAGAGCCCTGGCGGAGTCCACAGAGCCCTGGCCGAGTCCACAGAGCCCTGGCGGAGTCCACAGAGCCCTGGCCGAGTCCACAGAGCCCTGGCCGAGTCCACAGAGCCCTGGCCGAGTCCACAGAGCCCTGGCGGAGTCCACAGAGCCCTGGCCGAGTTCACAGAGCCCTGGCGGAGTCCACAGAGCCCTGGCCGAGTCCACAGAGCCCTGGCCGAGTCCACAGAGCCCTGGCAGAATCCACAGAGCCCTGGCGGAGTCCACAGAGCCCTGGCCACATCCACAGAGCCCTGGCGGAGTCCACAGAGCCCTGGCCGAGTTCACAGAGCCCTGGCCGAGTCCACAGAGCCCTGGCAGAGTCCACAGAACCCTGGCCGAGTCCACAGAGCCCTGGCAGAGTCCACAGAGCCCTGGCCAAGTCCACAGAGCCCTGGCCGAGTCCACAGAGCCCTGGCCGAGTCCACAGAGCCCTGGCCACGTCCACAGAGCCCTGGCGGAGTCCACAGAGCCCTGGCCGAGTCCACAGAGCCCTGGCCGAGTCCACAGAGCCCTGGCGGAGTCCACAGAGCCCTGGCCGAGTTCACAGAGCCCTGGCCGAGTCCACAGAGCCCTGGCAGAGTTCACAGAGCCCTGGCGGAGTCCACAGAGCCATGGCAGAGTCCACAGAGCCCTGGCCGAGTTCACAGAGCCCTGGCCACGTCCACAGAGCCCTGGCCGAGTCCACAGAGCCCTGGCCGAGTCCACAGAGCCCTGGCGGAGTCCACAGAGCCCTGGCCGAGTCCACAGAGCCCTGGCAGAGTCCACAGAGCCCTGGCCGAGTCCACAGAGCCCTGGCCGAGTCCACAGAGCCCTGGCAGAGTCCACAGAGCCCTGGCCAAATCCACAGAGCCCTGGCGGAGTCCACAGAGCCCTGGCGGAGTCCACAGAGCCCTGGCCGAGTCCACAGAGCCCTGGCCGAGTCCACAGAGCCCTGGAAGAGTCCACAGAGCCCTGGCGGAGTCCACAGAGCCCTGGCAGAGTCCACAGAGCCCTGGCCGAGTCCACAGAGCCCTGGCCGAGTCCACAGAGCCCTGGCCGAGTCCACAGAGCCCTGGCCGAGTCCACAGAGCCCTGGCCAAGTCCACAGAGCCCTGGCGGAGTCCACAGAGCCCTGGCAGAGTCCACAGAGCCCTGGCCACATCCACAGAGCCCTGGCAGAGTCCACAGAGCCCTGGCGGAGTCCACAGAGCCCTGGCCGAGTCCACAGAGCCCTGGCAGAGTCCACAGAGCCCTGGCCGAGTCCACAGAGCCCTGGCAGAGTCCACAGAGCCCTGGCCGAGTCCACAGAGCCCTGGCCGAGTCCACAGAGCCCTGGCCGAGTCCACAGAGCCCTGGCAGAGTCCACAGAGCCCTGGCCACATCCACAGAGCCCTGGCGGAGTCCACAGAGCCCTGGCCGAGTCCACAGAGCCCTGGCGGAGTCCACAGAGCCCTGGCCGAGTCCACAGAGCCCTGGCCGAGTCCACAGAGCCCTGGCCGAGTTCACAGAGCCCTGGCCACTTCCACAGAGCCCTGGCGGAGTCCACAGAGCCCTGGCCGAGTTCACAGAGCCCTGGCAGAGTCCACAGAGCCCTGGCGGAGTCCACAGAGCCCTGGCAGAGTTCACAGAGCCCTGGCGGAGTCCACAGAGCCCTGGCCGAGTCCACAGAGCCCTGGCCGAGTCCACAGAGCCCTGGCCGAGTCCACAGAGCCCTGGCCGAGTCCACAGAGCCCTGGCCGAGTCCACAGAGCCCTGGCCGAGTTCACAGAGCCCTGGCGGAGTCCACAGAGCCCTGGCCGAGTTCACAGAGCCCTGGCGGAGTCCACAGAGCCCTGGCCGAGTCCACAGAGCCCTGGCCGAGTCCACAGAGCCCTGGCCACATCCACAGAGCCCTGGCCACATCCACAGAGCCCTGGCCGAGTCCACAGAGCCCTGGCCGAGTTCACAGAGCCCTGGCCGAGTCCACAGAGCCCTGGCGGAGTCCACAGAGCCCTGGCCGAGTCCACAGAGCCCTGGCCGAGTCCACAGAGCCCTGGCGGAGTCCACAGAGCCCTGGCCGAGTCCACAGAGCCCTGGCGGAGTCCACAGAGCCCTGGCCGAGTTCACAGAGCCCTGGCAGAGTCCACAGAGCCCTGGCGGAGTCCACAGAGCCCTGGCCGAGTCCACAGAGCCCTGGCAAAGTCCACAGAGCCCTGGCCGAGTCCACAGAGCCCTGGCAGAGTCCACAGAGCCCTGGCCACATCCACAGAGCCCTGGCGGAGTCCACAGAGCCCTGGCGGAGTCCACAGAGCCCTGGCCGAGTCCACAGAGCCCTGGCCGAGTCCACAGAGCCCTGGCCGAGTCCACAGAGCCCTGGCCGAGTTCACAGAGCCCTGGCCGAGTCCACAGAGCCCTGGCGGAGTCCACAGAGCCCTGGCAGAGTCCACAGAGCCCTGGCCGAGTCCACAGAGCCCTGGCGGAGTCCACAGAGCCCTGGCCGAGTCCACAGAGCCCTGGCGGAGTCCACAGAGCCCTGGCCGAGTTCACAGAGCCCTGGCCGAGTCCACAGAGCCCTGGCGGAGTCCACAGAGCCCTGGCCGAGTCCACAGAGCCCTGGCAGAGTCCACAGAGCCCTGGCCACATCCACAGAGCCCTGGCGGAGTCCACAGAGCCCTGGCCGAGTCCACAGAGCCCTGGCCGAGTCCACAGAGCCCTGGCAGAGTCCACAGAGCCCTGGCCGAGTCCACAGAGCCCTGGCCGAGTCCACAGAGCCCTGGCAGAGTCCACAGAGCCCTGGCCACATCCACAGAGCCCTGGCGGAGTCCACAGAGCCCTGGCCGAGTCCACAGAGCCCTGGCGGAGTCCACAGAGCCCTGGCCGAGTCCACAGAGCCCTGGCCGAGACCACAGAGCCCTGGCCGAGTCCACAGAGCCCTGGCGGAGTCCACAGAGCCCTGGCGGAGTCCACAGAGCCCTGGCAGAGTTCACAGAGCCCTGGCGGAGTCCACAGAGCCCTGGCCGAGTCCACAGAGCCCTGGCCGAGTCCACAGAGCCCTGGCCGAGTTCACAGAGCCCTGGCAGAGTCCACAGAGCCCTGGCGGAGTCCACAGAGCCCTGGCCGAGTTCACAGAGCCCTGGCGGAGTTCACAGAGCCCTGGCCGAGTCCACAGAGCCCTGGCCGAGTCCACAGAGCCCTGGCCACATCCACAGAGCCCTGGCCACATCCACAGAGCCCTGGCGGAGTCCACAGAGCCCTGGCCGAGTTCACAGAGCCCTGGCCGAGTCCACAGAGCCCTGGCGGAGTCCACAGAGCCCTGGCCGAGTCCACAGAGCCCTGGCCGAGTCCACAGAGCCCTGGCGGAGTCCACAGAGCCCTGGCCGAGTCCACAGAGCCCTGGCGGAGTCCACAGAGCCCTGGCCGAGTCCACAGAGCCCTGGCAGAGTCCACAGAGCCCTGGCGGAGTCCACAGAGCCCTGGCCGAGTTCACAGAGCCCTGGCAAAGTCCACAGAGCCCTGGCCGAGTCCACAGAGCCCTGGCAGAGTCCACAGAGCCCTGGCCACATCCACAGAGCCCTGGCGGAGTCCACAGAGCCCTGGCGGAGTCCACAGAGCCCTGGCGGAGTCCACAGAGCCCTGGCCGAGTCCACAGAGCCCTGGCAGAGTCCACAGAGCCCTGGCCACATCCACAGAGCCCTGGCGGAGTCCACAGAGCCCTGGCCGAGTCCACAGAGCCCTGGCGGAGTCCACAGAGCCCTGGCCGAGTCCACAGAGCCCTGGCCGAGACCACAGAGCCCTGGCCGAGTTCACAGAGCCCTGGCCACTTCCACAGAGCCCTGGCGGAGTCCACAGAGCCCTGGCCGAGTCCACAGAGCCCTGGCGGAGTTCACAGAGCCCTGGCCGAGTTCACAGAGCCCTGGCAGAGTCCACAGAGCCCTGGCGGAGTCCACAGAGCCCTGGCCGAGTTCACAGAGCCCTGGCCGAGTCCACAGAGCCCTGGCGGAATCCACAGAGCCCTGGCAGAGTCCACAGAGCCCTGGCCACGTCCACAGAGCCCTGGCCGAGTTCACAGAGCCCTGGCCGAGTCCACAGAGCCCTGGCCGAGTTCACAGAGCCCTGGCGGAGTCCACAGAGCCCTGGCGGAGTCCACAGAGCCCTGGCCGAGTTCACAGAGCCCTGGCCGAGTCCACAGAGCCCTGGCCGAGTCCACAGAGCCCTGGCCGACTCCACAGAGCCCTGGCCGTGTCCACAGAGCCCTGGCAGAGTCCACAGAGCCCTGGCCACATCCACAGAGCCCTGGCGGAGTCCACAGAGCCCTGGCCGAGTCCACAGAGCCCTGGCCGAGTCCACAGAGCCCTGGCCGAGTCCACAGAGCCCTGGCGGAGTCCACAGAGCCCTGGCCGAGTCCACAGAGCCCTGGCGGAGTCCACAGAGCCCTGGCCGAGTCCACAGAGCCCTGGCCGAGTCCACAGAGCCCTGGCTGAGTCCACAGAGCCCTGGCCGAGTCCACAGAGCCCTGGCAGAGTCCACAGAGCCCTGGCGGAGTCCACAGAGCCCTGGCGGAGTCCACAGAGCCCTGGCGGAGTCCACAGAGCCCTGGCCGAGTCCACAGAGACCTGGCGGAGTCCACAGAGCCCTGGCCGAGTCCACAGAGCCCTGGCGGAGTCCACAGAGCCCTGGCCGAGTCCACAGAGCCCTGGCCGAGTCCACAGAGCCCTGGCGGAGTCCACAGAGCCCTGGCGGAGTCCACAGAGCCCTGGCCGAGTCCACAGAGCCCTGGCGGAGTCCACAGAGCCCTGGCCGAGTCCACAGAGCCCTGGCCGAGTCCACAGAGCCCTGGCGGAGTCCACAGAGCCCTGGCCGAGTTCACAGAGCCCTGGCAGAGTCCACAGAGCCCTGGCGGAGTCCACAGAGCCCTGGCGGAGTCCACAGAGCCCTGGCCGAGTCCACAGAGCCCTGGCCGAGTTCACAGAGCCCTGGCAGAGTCCACAGAGCCCTGGCGGAGTCCACAGAGCCCTGGCCGAGTCCACAGAGCCCTGGCGGAGTCCACAGAGCCCTGGCCGAGTCCACAGAGCCCTGGCCGAGTTCACAGAGCCCTGGCGGAGTCCACAGAGCCCTGGCCGAGTCCACAGAGCCCTGGCCGAGTCCACAGAGCCCTGGCCGAGTTCACAGAGACCTGGCCGAGTCCACAGAGCCCTGGCCGAGTCCACAGAGCCCTGGCGGAGTCCACAGAGCCCTGGCAGAGTCCACAGAGCCCTGGCGGAGTCCACAGAGCCCTGGCCGAGTCCACAGAGCCCTGGCGGAGTCCACAGAGCCCTGGCCGACTCCACAGAGCCCTGGCCGAGTCCACAGAGCCCTGGCGGAGTCCACAGAGCCCTGGCCGAGTCCACAGAGCCCTGGCCGACTCCACAGAGCCCTGGCCGAGTCCACAGAGCCCTGGCCGAGTCCACAGAGCCCTGGCCGAGTCCACAGAGCCCTGGCAGAGTCCACAGAGCCCTGGCCACGTCCACAGAGCCCTGGCCGAGTCCACAGAGCCCTGGCCGAGTCCACAGAGCCCTGGCCGAGTTCACAGAGCCCTGGCCGAGTCCACAGAGCCCTGGCAGAGTCCACAGAGCCCTGGCGGAGTCCACAGAGCCCTGGCGGAGTCCACAGAGCCCTGGCCGAGTCCACAGAGCCCTGGCGGACTTCACAGAGCCCTGGCAGAGTCCACAGAGCCCTGGCGGAGTCCACAGAGCCCTGGCCGAGTCCACAGAGCCCTGGCAGAGTCCACAGAGCCCTGGCGGAGTCCACAGAGCCCTGGCCACGTCCACAGAGCCCTGGCCGATTCCACAGAGCCCTGGCCGAGTCCACAGAGCCCTGGTCGAGTCCACAGAGCCCTGGCGGAGTCCACAGAGCCCTGGCGGAGTCCACAGAGCCCTGGCCACGTCCACAGAGCCCTGGCGGAGTCCACAGAGCCCTGGCCGAGTCCACAGAGCCCTGGCCGAGTCCACAGAGCCCTGGGCGAGTTCACAGAGCCCTGGCCGAGTCCACAGAGCCCTGGCCGACTCCACAGAGCCCTGGCGGAGTCCACAGAGCCCTGGCTGAGTCCACAGAGCCCTGGCCGAGTCCACAGAGCCCTGGCCGAGTCCACAGAGCCCTGGCCGAGTCCACAGAGCCCTGGCCACGTCCACAGAGCCCTGGCCGAGTCCACAGAGCCCTGGCCGAGTCCACAGAGCCCTGGCCGAGTTCACAGAGCCCTGGCGGAGTCCACAGAGCCCTGGCCGACTCCACAGAGCCCTGGCCGAGTCCACAGAGCCCTGGCCGAGTCCACAGAGCCCTGGCCGAGTCCACAGAGCCCTATCGGAGTCCACAGAGCCCTGGCGGAGTCCACAGAGCCCTGGCCGAGTCCACAGAGCCCTGGCCGAGTTCACAGAGCCCTGGCGGAGTCCACAGAGCCCTGGCCGAGTCCACAGAGCCCTGGCCGAGTTCACAGAGCCCTGGCGGAGTCCACAGAGCCCTGGCCGAGTCCACAGAGCCCTGTCGGAGTCCACAGAGCCCTGGCAGAGTCCACAGAGCCCTGGCCGAGTCCACAGAGCCCTGGCCGAGTCCACAGAGCCCTGTCGGAGTCCACAGAGCCCTGGCGGAGTCCACAGAGCCCTGGCGGAGTCCACAGAGCCCTGGCCGAGTCCACAGAGCCCTGGCGGAGTCCACAGAGCCCTGGCCGAGTCCACAGAGCCCTGGCGGACTCCACAGAGCCCTGGCGGAGTCCACAGAGACCTGGCCGAGTCCACAGAGCCCTGGCCACGTCCACAGAGCCCTGGCCGACTCCACAGAGCCCTGGCGGAGTCCACAGAGCCCTGGCCGAGTCCACAGAGCCCTGGCGGAGTTCACAGAGCCCTGGCCGAATTCACAGAGCCCTGGCCGATTCCACAGAGCCCTGGCCGACTCCACAGAGCCCTGGCCGAGTTCACAGAGCCCTGGCCGAGTCCACAGAGCCCTGGCCACATCCACAGAGCCCTGGCAGAGTCCACAGAGCCCTGGCCGACTCCACAGAGCCCTGGCGGATTCCACAGAGCCCTGGCCGATTCCACAGAGCCCTAGCGGAGTCCACAGAGCCCTGGCGGAGTCCACAGAGCCCTGGCGGAGTCCACAGAGCCCTGGCGGAGTCCACAGAGTCCTGGCCGATTCCACAGAGCCCTGGCTGAGTCCACAGAGCCCTGGCCGAGTCCACAGAGCCCTGGACGAGTCCACAGAGCCCTGGCCGAGTCCACAGAGCCCTGGCGGAGTCCACAGAGCCCTGGCAGAGTCCACAGAGCCCTGGCCGAGTTCACAGAGCCCTGGCCGACTCCACAGAGCCCTGGCAGAGTCCACAGAGCCCTGGCCGAGTCCACAGAGCCCTGGCCGAGTCCACAGAGCCCTGGCAGAGTCCACAGAGCCCTGGCCGAGATCACAGAGCCCTGGCCGAGTCCACAGAGCCCTGGCCGAGTCGACAGAGCCCTGGCGGAGTCCACAGAGCCCTGGCCGAGTCCACAGAGCCCTGGCTGATTCCACAGAGCCCTGGCCGAGTCCACAGAGCCCTGGCCGAGTCCACAGAGCCCTGGCCGAGTCCACAGAGCCCTCGCAGAGTCCACAGAGCCCTGGCTGAGTTCACAGAGCCCTGGCCGAGTCCACAGAGCCCTGGCCGAGTCCACAGAGCCCTGGCCGACTCCACAGAGCCCTGGCCGAGTCCACAGAGCCCTGGCCGAGTCCACAGAGCCCTGGCCGAGTCCACAGAGCCCTCGCAGAGTCCACAGAGCCCTGGCCGAGTCCACAGAGCCCTGGCCGAGTCCACAGAGCCCTGGCCGAGTCCACAGAGCCCTGGCGGAGTTCACAGAGCCCTGGCCGATTCCACAGAGCCCTGGCGGAGTCCACAGAGCCCTGGCCGAGTCCACAGAGCCCTGGCCGAGTCCACAGAGCCTCGGCCGAGTCCACAGAGCCCTGGCCACGTCCACAGAGCCCTGGCCGAGTCCACAGAGCCCTGGCCGAGTCCACAGAGCCCTGGCCACATCCACAGAGCCCTGGCCGAGTCCACAGAGCCCTGGCGGAGTTCACAGAGCCCTGGCCGAGTCCACAGAGCCCTGGCCGAGTCCACAGAGCCCTGGCGGAGTCCACAGAGCCCTGGCCACGTCCACAGAGCCCTGGCGGAGTCCACAGAGCCCTGGCCGAGTCCACAGAGCCCTGGCGGAGTCCACAGAGCCCTGGCCGAGTCCACAGAGCCCTGGCGGAGTCCACAGAGCCCTGGCCGAGTTCACAGAGCCCTGGCCACGTCCACAGAGCCCTGGCGGAGTCCACAGAGCCCTGGCGGAGTCCACAGAGCCCTGGCCGAGTTGACAGAGTGCTGGCGGAGTCCACAGAGCCCTGGCGGTGTCCACAGAGACCTGGCCACGTCCACAGAGCCCTGGCGGAGTCCACAGAGCCCTGGCCAAGTCCACAGAGCCCTATCGGAGTCCACAGAGCCCTGGCCGAGTCCACAGAGCCCTGGCGGAGTCCACAGAGCCCTGGCCGAGTCCACAGAACCCTGGCCAAGTCCACAGAGCCCTATCGGAGTCCACACAGCCCTGGCCGAGTCCACAGAGCCCTGGCCGAGATCACAGAGCCCTGGCCAAGTCCACAGAGCCCTATCGGAGTCCACAGAGCCCTGGCGGAGTCCACAGAGCCCTGGCGGAGTCCACAGAGCCCTGGCCGAGTCCACAGAGCCCTGGCCGAGTCCACAGAGCCCTGGCCGAGTCCACAGAGCCATGGCCGAGTCCACAGAGCCCTGGCTGAGTCCACAGAGCCCTGGCCGACTTTACAGAGCCCTGGGCGAGTTCACAGAGCCCTGGCCGACTCCACAGAGCCCTGGCCACGTCCACAGAGCCCTGGCCGAGTCCACAGAGCCCTGGCCGAGTCCACAGAGCCCTGGCAGAGTCCACAGAGCCCTGGCCGAGATCACAGAGCCCTGGCCGAGTCCACAGAGCCCTGGCGGAGTCCACAGAGCCCTGGCGGAGTCCACAGAGCCCTGGCCACGTCCACAGAGCCCTGGCCGAGTCCACAGAGCCCTGGCCGAGTCCACAGAGCCCTGGCCGAGTTCACAGAGCCCTGGCCACGTCCACAGAGCCCTGGCCGAGTCCACAGAGCCCTGGCGGAGTTCACAGAGCCCTGGCCGAGTTGACAGAGTGCTGGCGGAGTCCACAGAGCCCTGGCGGTGTCCACAGACACCTGGCCACGTCCACAGAGCCCTGGCGGAGTCCACAGAGCCCTGGCCGAGTCCACAGAGCCCTGGCCGAGTCCACAGAACCCTGGCCAAGTCCACAGAGCCCTATCGGAGTCCACACAGCCCTGGCCGAGTCCACAGAGCCCTGGCCGAGATCACAGAGCCCTGGCCAAGTCCACAGAGCCCTGGCCAACTCCACAGAGCCCTGGCCGATTCCACAGAGCCCTGGCGGAGTCCACAGAGCCCTGGCCGAGTTCACAGAGCCCTGGCAGAGTCCACAGAGCCCTGGCGGAGTCCACAGAGCCCTGGCCGAGTCCACAGAGCCCTGGCCGAGTTCACAGAGCCCTGGCCGAGTTTACAGAGCCCTGGCTGATTTCACAGAGCCCTAGCGGAGTCCACAGAGCCCTGGCCGAGTCCACAGAGCCCTGGCCGAGTCCACAGAGCCCTGGCGGAGTTCACAGAGCCCTGGCCGAGTCCACAGAGCCCTGGCCGAGTCCACAGAGCCCTGGCGGAGTCCACAGAGCCCTGGCCGAGTCCACAGAGCCCTGGCCGAGTCCACAGAGCCCTGGCCGAGTTCACAGAGCCCTGGCCACGTCCACAGAGCCCTGGCCGAGTCCACAGAGCCCTGGCGGAGTTCACAGAGCCCTGGCCGAGTTGACAGAGTGCTGGCGGAGTCCACAGAGCCCTGGCGGTGTCCACAGACACCTGGCCACGTCCACAGAGCCCTGGCGGAGCCCACAGAGCCATGGCCGAGTCCACAGAGACCTGGCCGAGTCCACAGAGCCTTAGCGGAGTCCACAGAGCCCTGGCGGAGTCCACAGAGCCCTGGCCACGTCCACAGAGCCCTGGCGGAGTCCACAGAGCCCTGGCCGAGTCCACAGAGCCCTGGCCGAGTCCACAGAACCCTGGCCAAGTCCACAGAGCCCTATCGGAGTCCACACAGCCCTGGCCGAGTCCACAGAGCCCTGGCCGAGATCACAGAGCCCTGGCCAAGTCCACAGAGCCCTATCGGAGTCCACAGAGCCCTGGCGGAGTCCACAGAGCCCTGGCGGAGTCCACAGAGCCCTGGCCGAGTTCACAGAGCCCTGGCCGAGTCCACAGAGCCCTGGCCGAGTCCACAGAGCCCTGGCCGAGTCCACAGAGCCCTCGCAGAGTCCACAGAGCCCTGGCGGAGTCCACAGAGCCCTGGCCGATTCCACAGAGCCCTGGCGGAGTTCACAGAGCCCTGGCCGAGTCCACAGAGCCCTGGCCGAGTCCACAGAGCCCTGGCCGAGTCCACAGCACCCTGGCCGAGTCCACAGAGCCCTGGCAGAGTCCACAGAGCCCTGGCCGAGATCACAGAGCCCTGGCCGAGTCCACAGAGCCCTGGCCGAGTCCACAGAGCCATGGCCGAGTCCACAGAGCCCTGGCCACGTCCACAGAGCCCTGGCCGAGTCCACAGAGCCCTGGCCGAGTCCACAGAGCCCTGGCCGAGTTCACAGAGCCCTGGCCACGTCCACAGAGCCCTGGCCGAGTCCACAGAGCCCTGGCGGAGTTCACAGAGCCCTGGCCGAGTTGACAGAGTGCTGGCGGAGTCCACAGAGCCCTGGCGGTGTCCACAGACACCTGGCCACGTCCACAGAGCCCTGGCGGAGTCCACAGAGCCCTGGCCGAGTCCACAGAGCCCTGGCCGAGTCCACAGAACCCTGGCCAAGTCCACAGAGCCCTATCGGAGTCCACACAGCCCTGGCCGAGTCCACAGAGCCCTGGCCGAGATCACAGAGCCCTGGCCAAGTCCACAGAGCCCTGGCCAACTCCACAGAGCCCTGGCCGATTCCACAGAGCCCTGGCGGAGTCCACAGAGCCCTGGCCGAGTTCACAGAGCCCTGGCCGAGTCCACAGAGCCCTGGCGGAGTCCACAGAGCCCTGGCCGAGTCCACAGAGCCCTGGCCGAGTTCACAGAGCCCTGGCCGAGTTTACAGAGCCCTGGCTGATTTCACAGAGCCCTAGCGGAGTCCACAGAGCCCTGGCCGAGTCCACAGAGCCCTGGCCGAGTCCACAGAGCCCTGGCGGAGTTCACAGAGCCCTGGCCGAGTCCACAGAGCCCTGGCCGAGTCCACAGAGCCCTGGCGGAGTCCACAGAGCCCTGGCCGAGTCCACAGAGCCCTGGCCGAGTTCACAGAGCCCTGGCCACGTCCACAGAGCCCTGGCCGAGTCCACAGAGCCCTGGCGGAGTTCACAGAGCCCTGGCCGAGTTGACAGAGTGCTGGCGGAGTCCACAGAGCCCTGGCGGTGTCCACAGACACCTGGCCACGTCCACAGAGCCCTGGCGGAGCCCACAGAGCCATGGCCGAGTCCACAGAGCCCTGGCCGAGTCCACAGAGCCTTAGCGGAGTCCACAGAGCCCTGGCCGAGTCCACAGAGCCCTGGTCGAGTCCACAGAGCCCTGGCGGAGTCCACAGAGCCCTGGCCGAGTCCACAGAGCCCTGGCCGAGTCCACAGAGCCCTGGCCGAGTTCACAGAGCCCTGGCCACGTCCACAGAGCCCTGGCCGAGTCCACAGAGCCCTGGCGGAGTCCACAGAGCCCTGGCGGAGTCCACAGAGCCCTGGCCACGTCCACAGAGCCCTGGCGGAGTCCACAGAGCCCTGGCCGAGTCCACAGAGCCCTGGCTGAGTCCACAGAGCCCTGGCCAACTTTACAGAGCCCTGGGCGAGTTCACAGAGCCCTGGCCGAGTCCACAGAGCCCTGGCGGAGTCCACAGAGCCCTGGCCGAGTCCACAGAGCCCTGGCGGAGTCCACAGAGCCCTGGCCACGTCCACAGAGCCCTGGCCGAGTCCACAGAGCCCTGGCGGAGTCCACAGAGCCCTGGCCGAGTCCACAGAGCCCTGGCCACGTCCACAGAGCCCTGGCAGAGTCCACAGAGCCCTGGCCGAGTCCACAGAGCCCTGGCGGAGTCCACAGAGCCCTGGCCGACTCCACAGAGCCCTGGCCACGTCCACAGAGCCCTGGCCACGTCCACAGAGCCCTGGCCGAGTCCACAGAGCCCTGGCCGAGTTCACAGAGCCCTGGCCACGTCCACAGAGCCCTGGCCGAGTTCACAGAGCCCTGGCCGAGTCCACAGAGCCCTGGCCGAGTTCACAGAGCCCTGGCCACGTCCACAGAGCCCTGGCTGAGTTCACAGAGCCCTGGCCGACTCCACAGAGCCCTGGCCGAGTTCACAGAGCCCTGGCCACATCCACAGAGCCCTGGCCGAGTCCACAGAGCCCTGGCCACATCCACAGAGCCCTGGCCGACTCCGCAGAGCCCTGGCGGATTCCACAGAGCCCTGGCCACGTCCACAGAGCCCTGGCCGAGTTCACAGAGCCCTGGCCACGTCCACAGAGCCCTGGCCGAGTTCACAGAGCCCTGGCCGAGTCCACAGTGCCCTGGCCGAATTCACAGAGCCCTGGCTGAGTTCACAGAGCCCTGGCCACATCCACAGAGCCCTGGCCGAGTCCACAGAGCCCTGGCCAAGTCCACAGAGCCCTGGCCAAGTCCACAGAGCCCTGGCCGAGTTCACAGA
>JAZGTQ010000297.1:0-37503 GCA_037953605.1 Necrosyrtes monachus | reverse complement strand
CCCAAAACCCCCTTGGGTTGAGGGTGGGGAGAAGGTTGAACCCCAAAACCCCCCTGGGTTGAAGATGAGGGTCAGGTTGAACCCCAAAACCCCCTTGGGTTGAAGGTGGGGAGAAGGTTGAACCCCAAAACCCCCTTGGGTTGAAGGTGGGGAAAAGGTTGAACCCCAAAACCAGCTTGGGTTGAAGATGAGGGTCAGGTTGAATCCCAAAACCCCCTTGGATTAAGGGTGGGGAGAAGGTTGAACCCCAAAACCAACTTGGGTTGAAGATGAGGGTCAGATTGAACCCCAAAACCCCCTTGGGCTGAGGGTGGGGAGAAGGTTGAACCCCAAAACCACCCTGGGTTGAAGATGAGGGTCAGGTTGAACCCCAAAACCCCCTTGGGTTGAAGGTGGGGAAAAGCTTGAACCCCAAAACCCCCTTGGGTTGAAGGTGGGGAGAAGGTTGAACCCCAAATCCCCCTTGGGTTGAAGATGAGGGTCAGGTTGAACCCCAAAACCCCCTTGGGTTTAAGGTGGGAGAAAGGTTGAACCCCAAAACCAACTTGGGTTGAAGATGAGGGTCAGGTTGAACCCCAAAACCCCCTTGGATTAAGGGTGGGGAGAAGGTTGAACCCCAAAATCCCCTCGGGTTGAAGGTGGGGAGAAGGCTGAACCCCAAAACTGCCCTGGGTTGAAGGTGGGGAAAAGGTTGAACCCCAAAACCCCCTTGGGTTGAGGGTGGGGAGAAGGTTGAACCCCCAAACCCCCTTGGATTAAGGGTGGGGAGAAGGTTGAACCCCAAAACCAGCTTGGGTTGAAGATGAGGGTCAGGTTGAACCCCAAAACCCCCTTGGGTTGAAGGTAGAGGTCAGGTTGAACCCCAAAACCCCCTTGGGTTGAAGGTGGGGAGAAGCTTGAACGCCCAAACCCCCTTGGATTAAGGGTGGGGAGAAGGTTGAACCCCCAAACCCCCTCGGGTTGAAGGTGGGGAGAAGGCCGAACCCCAAAACCCCAACAACTCAACATTGGGGCTGAAGCCGCACCCCAAAACCCCAACATCTCAACCGACCCCCCCCTTCTCCCCCCACCCGAACCGAGCAGGTCCCCCCAGGGGACGTCTCGGGGTGTCCTAGACGGGGAGGGAGATTTTTGGGGCGTCCCCCCACCTTGATGGTGGCGATGTGGAAGGGGGTGGCGATGCCGAAGACGGGCATGATGACGGTCTCGTACTTCTTGTCGATGTAGATCTTCATCTCGCGGATGTGCGGCTCCTTGGGCATCAAAGCCGGGTTCTTGTAGGAGATGTTGGACTTGCGAGCCCTACCAAAAGATGGCGGTGATGCGGCAAGGGCCCCGCCCCAATCGAAGAACCCCCATTTTACCCCAAACCTCTCCCCCCCCCCCCCCCGCCAAAAAATCCGCCGGTTTGGGTTACTTTTGGATCTGCTGCTCGCCCTTCTGCTCCGTCAACCGCCGGCGCGCCTCTTCGTTGAGTTGAGCGGCCAACTCTTTCTGGTGGGCTCGGCGCTTCTCCTCCGCCGTCAGCTCGTTCTGGGGCGGGGCGGAAATGACCTCAGACCTCCCCTCCCCCCGCCCTCAAAAAAAAAAGGGGTGTGGTTTTGGGGTGGGGTGGGGGCGGGCGGGGACAACCCACCCGTGTCCGCTCCGTCAGCAGAGCCGCCCGGGAGCTGCGGCCGAGGAGATCTTCAGCTTCGTCTTTCTCTTCTTCTTCTTCCTCCTCGTCTTCGTTCTTTTTTGGGGTAAAAAAACAAAACAAAACAACAAATTGGGGATTTTAAAAAAAGCTGGGGTCGAAACGGGGTTGTTTGCCCAAAATCGAGGGGTTTCGCCCCATTTTTGCCCCCGCCTCGCGTCGTCACCTTGAGGAAGATACCGACGTTCTTGACCTTCTTCTTGACGGCGGTGAGGACGGTGGCGGGACCCTCCTGGCGGAGGAAGAGCGCGGGTTGGGGAAGAAGGACCCCGTTGTATTTTGGGGAGGGTGTGTCCCTGTGGCCCCGCCCCCTCCTCGTGCCCCGCCCACCTCGTCTACCAGCACGGTGTCGCCGATGAACATGGCGTAGGTCCTCTCCTCCGGCTTCTTGCCTTCCTTGTTGGTCAAGTCGGAGAAGCCAACGTTGATGCTGAAGACCATGCCTGGGGGGAGGAAGAGGAGGGGATGGGCGGGGCCGGGGGGGGCGGAGAAGTTTTGGGGCGAGGGAGGACAATTTTGGGGGCAGGGAGGAGAAGTTTGGGGTGGCGGGAGAAAATTTGGGGTGGAAGAGGATGATTTTGGGGTGGTGGGACAAAATTTGGGGTGGTGGGAAAAAATTTGGGGTGGAAGAGGACGATTTTGGGGTGGTGGGACAAAATTTGGGGTGGAAGAGGATGATTTTGGGGTGGTGGGACAAAATTTGGGGTGGTGGGACAAAATTTGGGGTGGAAGAGGATGATTTTGGGGTGGTGGGACAAAATTCGAGGTGAAGAGGATGATTTTGGGGTGGTGGGAAAAAATTTGGGGTGGAAGAAGATAATTTTGGGGTGGTAGGACAAAATTTGGGGTGGTGGGACAAAATTTGGGGTGGAAGAGGATGATTTTGGGGTGGTGGGACAAAATTTGGGGTGGAAGAGGATGATTTTGGGGTGGTGGGACAAAGTTTGAGGTGAAGAGGATGATTTTGGGGTGGTGGGAAAAAATTTGGGGTGGAAGAAGATAATTTTGGGGTGGTAGGACAAAATTTGGGGTGGAAGAGGATGATTTTGGGGTGGTGGGACAAAATTTGGGGTGGAAGAGGATGATTTTGGGGTGGTGGGACAAAATTTGAGGTGGAAGAGGATGATTTTGGGGCAGTAGGACAAAATTTGAGGTGGAAGAGAATGATTTTGGGGCGGTGGGACAAAATTTGGGGTGGAAGAGGATGATTTTGGGGTGGTGGGACAAAATTTGGGGTGGAAGAAGACAATTTTGGGGTGGTAGGACAAAATTTGGGGTGGTGGGACAAAATTTGGGGTGGAAGAGAATGATTTTGGGGTGGTGGGACAAAATTTGGGGTGGAAGAGAATGATTTTGGGGTGGTGGGACAAAATTTGAGATGGAAGAGGATGATTTTGGGTGGAAGCCGACCTTTTTTGGGTGGAAGGAGGACATTTTTGGGTGGAAGAGGACCTTTTTTGGGTGGAAAACAACCTTTTTTGGGTGGAAGGAGGACACCTCGTTGGGGGTGGAGGAAGACCTCTTTGGGGTGGAAGAGGACTCACTTTGGGTGGAAGAGAACCTTTTTTGGGGGGAAGAGGACAATTTGGAGAGGAAGAGGACAATTTGGAGGGGAAAAGGACAATTTTTTGCAGGGAAAGAGAACCTTTTTGGGTGGAAAAGGACCTTTTTTTGGTGGAAGAGGATCAACTTTGGGTGAAAGAAGACCTTTTTGGGGTGGAAGAGGACAACTTTGCGCAGGAAGAGGACGATCTGGGGGGAAGAGGACGATTTTGGGGGGAAGAGGACGATTTTGGGGGGGAAGAGGACGATTTTGGGGGTGGGCTGAAGCGCTCCTCACCCTTCTTCAGCCGGTGCTGGTTCTTGCTGTTGATGACCAAGGAGCCCTCCCTGAACTCGATGCCCATGGCGAAGCTGGCGAGATACGGACAGACGACCACCACGACGTCCCCAACCTCCTCACGCCTCCGCCTCTGCGCCCCCCCCCCGTCCCCCCCCCCCCCTCATCCTCACCCCAAATTCTTGGTGATCTTGCTCAACAACTCCGGCTTCTGCTTCTTCACCACGTCCATCACGGCGCCGTAGACGTCGCAAAGCTTGGTTCCTGCAAGACCCAGACGTCACCACCCGCGTCGATATCGACTTTTTTTTTTTGGAGGGGGGTGTCTCGAGGAGGTCCGGGCCCCCCCCCCCAAAACTTCGAGGCCGGTCCTCACCGTGACGCATCTCCTTCAACATCTCGTCCTGGAGCTGAAGGAGGAAGGCGTAGTGATCCTGCATCTCCTGAGGTGGATCCACCATCAAGGTCCTCACCAAGTTGGAGCAGTAGGACTTGTAACGGATGCCCATGGCGCACGTGATGGCCCCGAAGTGCATGTGGTTCTTGTCGCTACGGGGAGGGGGGGGGGGACGACGACGACAACGAAATTTTGGGGGGGGAACAGCAAAATTTGGCGGACGACGACATCAAGTTGCCCCTCGCCGCGGCAAATCCAGAGTTGGGGATCGTCCCGCCCCGCCGCGTTTGGTTTTTTGTTTTTTTTTTTTCAGGACGATTTGGCCAACCCGGCCTTTTTTTTTTTTTACGGGTGGGAATTGCACCTGTGTCCCCGCCCCCCCATCCCCAAAATTTAGGGGGTGTGTCCGTCCCCCCCCCACCTGACGACGCTGAACTTGAGGTTGTAGTTGCCCCCGCTCTGGATGATGGGGGGGTAACACATCTCCACCGCCGAGGGGTCGGCCCCCGCCAGGTACTTCTTCTCCTCGATGGCCTTCTCCACCGACTCGGCCAACTTGCTATGCCGCACTTTCTGGGGGTGATGACATCGTTATGACGTCACCCCACCTCGGCGCCCTCTCGGTTTGGAGCCCCAACCTTCCCCCCCCGCCCCCCGCTCCCGCAAAATCGAGTTTTCTGACCTCATCGGCGTCAACGATCTCCATCACCCGTTCTTTGAAGAACTTGGTGAAGACCTCGGAGGTGATGGCGGCCGCTTTGCGCATCAAGTTGAGTTCGCCGTCTTCCTTGGCCGCCATGGTGTAGGCCACCACGGCGCTGATGTCCACCTACGGAAGGACCGAGGGGTGGGGGACAAGAACGTCGGGGACGTCAAGGTGACCCCCCCCAGAAGGGACGTCGAGGGTGGTGGGACCTCCCCGCACCTTCTCGAAGCCCTCCTTGCTGAGACAGTCGTTCCAGCTCTTCATGAAGTCGCCGGGGAATTTGTCCTTGCTGAAGACGCCGATGCGTTTCCCGCCTTTGCTGGCCTTCAAAGCTTCGATCATCTTCTCAAAGTTGGCTTTGTTGCTCTCGTTCTGAGGCAAAAAGATGGGAAATTGGGGAAAAAAAAACCAAAAAAACCCAAACCAACAAAGCGGGTGCTCGGCTCCGGCGCGGGGCGGGTCACCCGCGAAGATGCCTCTGGGGTCAACGGCGCGGCTCGTCTTCCATCCCATCTCCGAATCTCTCCCTTCATCTCCTTCATCCTCATCTTCACCGTCACTTCCACCTCGACCTCACGTCCACCTCCAGCCCAAGCTCTCCAACCCATCTTCGTCCCATCTCCATCCTCATCTCCACCTTCATCTCCGTCCCACCTCCACCTCGTGTCCACCTTCACCTCCACCTTCGTCTCCATCCTCATCTTCAACTTCACTTCCGTCTCCGTCTCGTGTCCGCCTCCATCTCCGTCCCAACCTCTCCATGCCATCTCCATCCCATCTCCACCTCATGTCCACCTTCATCCTCGTCTTCATCTTCGCTTCCACCTCCACCTCAAATCCATCTCCATCCCAACCTCTCCAGCCCACCTCCCCCTCATCTCCACCTTCATCTCCGTCCTCATCTTCAGTTCCATTTCCACCTCATGCTCATCTCCATCTCCACGCCGACTCTGCCTCATCTCCACCTTCATCTCCATCCTCATCCTCACCTTCGCTTCCACCTCGAGTCCACCTCCACATCCAGCCCAGTGTCTCCATCCCACCTTCACCTTCACCTCTGTCCCGTCTCCATCCCAACATCTCCACGCCACCTTCACCATCATCTCCAGCCCAACGTCTCCATCCCACCTTCACCTTCGTCTTCGTCCCATCTCCAACTCCATCTCCATCCCATCTTCATCTTCATCTCCGTCCCATCTCCACCTCCACCCCAACCTCTCCACCCCACCTTCATTTTCATCTCCGTCCCACCTCCATCCCAACATCTCCATCCCACCTTCACCTTCATCTCCGTCCCACCTCCATCCCAACGTCTCCATCCCACCTTCATCTCCGTTCCATCTTCATCTGAATCCCAACGTCTCCACCCCAACGTCTCCATCCCACCTTCACCTTCGTCTCCATCCCATCTCCACCTCCACCCCAACATCTCCATCCCAACATCTCCACGCCACCTTCACCTTCATCTCCACCCCAACGTCTCCACCCCAACGTCTCCATCCCACCTTCATCTTCATCTCTGTCCCGTCTCCATCCCACCTTCATCTCCATTCCATCTTCATCTGAATCCCAACGTCTCCACCCCAATGCCTCCATCCCAACATCTCCATCCCACCTTCACCTTCATCTCCGTCCCACCTCCATCCCAACGTCTCCATCCCACCTTCATCTTCATCCCATCTCCACCTCCACCCCAATGTCTCCACCCCAACATCTCCATCCCACCTTCACCTCCACCTCCACAACATCTCCATCCCACCTTCATCTTCATCTCTGTCCCGTCTCCATCCCACCTTCATCTCCATTCCATCTTCATCTGAATCCCAACGTCTCCACCCCAATGCCTCCATCCCAACATCTCCATCCCACCTTCACCTTCATCTCCATCCCACCTCCACCCCAACATCTCCATCCCACCTTCACCTCCACCTCCACAACAACATCTCCATCCCACCTTCATCTTCATCTCTGTCCTGTCTCCATCCCAACGTCTCCATCCCACCTTCATCTTCATGTCTGTCCCGTCCCCATCCCACCTTCATCTCTGTCCCATCTCCATCCCAATGCCTCCATCCCACCTTCACCTTCATCTCCACCCCAACGTCTCCATCCCAACGTCTCCTTCCTGATGTCTACATCCCACCTTCACCTTCATCTCCACCCCAACGTCTCCATCCCAACGTCTCTTTCCCAACGTCTCCATCCCACCTTCAGCTTCATGTCCATCCCACCTCCACCCCAACGTCTCCATCCCACCTTCACCTCCACCTCCACAACAACATCTCCACCCCAACGTCTCCATCCCACCTTCATCTTCATCTCCACCCCAACGTCTCCACCCCAACGTCTCTTTCCCAACGTCTCCATCCCACCTTCACCTTCATGTCCGTCCCACCTCCACCCCAACGTCTCCATCCCACCTTCATCTTCATCTCCACCCCAACGTCTCCACCCCAACGTCTCCATCCCACCTTCATCTTCATCTCCACCCCAACGTCTCCATCCCAACGTCTCCATCCCACCTTCATCTTCATCTCCGTCCCACCTCCATCCCAACGTCTCCATCCCACCTTCATCTTCATCTCCGTCCCACCTCCACCTCCATCCCAACGCCTCCATCCCACCTTCATCTTCATCTCCGTCCCACCTCCACCTCCATCCCAACGCCTCCATCCCACCTTCACCTTCATCTCCGTCCCACCTCCACCTCCATCCCAACACCTCCATCCCACCTTCACCTTCATCTCCGTCCCACCTCCACCTCCACCCCAACGTCTCCATCCCACCTTCACCTTCATCTCCGTCCCACCTCCACCTCCATCCCAACGTCTCCATCCCACCTTCACCTTCATCTCCATCCCACCTCCACCTCCACCCCAACGTCTCCCCATCCCGACCCCGGCGAGGTCCTCACCTTCTCCCGGACGAGGAGGGTGATGGCGGGGACGCCGTTGGCGCTCTCCCCGCCCTTGGCGTTGGCCACCTGCTTGAGGAACTCCACCTTCTTCTTGCTGGCCATGAAGAGGATCTTCTCCTCGCAGAACACCATGATGGTGTCCGTCAGCTCGTAACCGAACAGCCACGTCTGGGGCGGGGGGGAAGAATTTGGGGTGACGGGCCCCCCCCAAAGAGGGTGGGGCCCCCCCAAGGGGCGTGGGACCCCCCCAAGAAGCATAGGAGCCCCCCAAAAGAGGTAGGAGAACTTCAATGGTGGTGGGACCTTCCCCAAAACGGGTGGGGGGAGCTTTTCCGAGGGGGATAGGATGTTCCCAAAGGGGGTGAGACACTCAAAAATGGGTGCTGGGACCCACCCAGTGGGTGCTGGGACCCCCCCAGTGGGTGCTGGGACCATTCTCAAGGGTGGGAACCCCAAAAAGGGGCGGCGAGAGCCCCAAAAGAGGTGAAGGGACCCTTCTTGAGGGCAGTGGGACCCCCCAAGGGTGGTGGGAGCCCCAAATAGGGTGCTGGGACCCCCCCAAGGGTGGGGGGACCCCCCTAAAGGGGTGCTGGGACCATTCTCAAGGGTGCTGGGACCCCCCCAAAGGGGTGGTGGGACCCCCAAAGTGATGGCACCCCCCCCCAAAGGGGTGCTGGGACCCCCCCAAGGGTGCTGGGACCCCTAAAAGGGTGCTGGGACCCCCCCCAAACGGGTGGTGGGACCCCCAAATGGGGTGGTGGGACCTCCAAAAGAGTACTAGAACCCCCCCAAAAGGGGTGCTGGGACCCCCCAAGGGTGCTGGGACCCCCCTCAAAAAGGGTGGGAGCCCCCAAACGCAATGGGACCCCCCAAAAAGGCGGTGAGACCCCCAAAAAGGGGTGCTGGGACCATTCTCAAGGGTGGTGGGACCCCCAAAAGGGGCGCTGGGACCTCCCAAGGGTGCTGGGACTCCCCCCAAAGGGGTGGTGGGACCCCCCCAAAGGTGGTGGGACACCTAAAACAGTGCTGTGTCCCCCCCAAAGGGGTGGTGGGACCCCCCAAAAAGGGGTGCTGGGACCCCCCCAAGGGTGCTGGGACCCCCCCAAAGAGAATGGGACCCCCCAAAAAGGGGGTGAGACCCCCCTAAAGGGGTGCTGGGACCATTCTCAAGGGTGCTGGGACCCTCCAAGGGTGGTGGGACCCCCAAAAGGGGCGCTAGGACCTCCAAAGGGTGCTGGGACCCTCCAAAGGGTGATGGTACCCCCCCAAAGGGGTGCTCGGACCCCCCAAGAGTGCTGGGACCCCCAAAAGTGGTGGCACCCCCCGCAAAACTGGTGGTAGGACCCTTTGCAAGGGTGCTGGGACCCCCCCACAAAGAGGGTAGGACCCCCCAAAAAGGGGGTGAGACCCACAAAAAGAGGGTGGGACCCCCAAAAAGGGGTGCTGGGACCTCCCAAGGGTGCTAGGACCGCCCCCAAAAGGGTGGTGGGACCCCCAAAGTGATGGCACCCCCCCCCAAAGGGGTGCTAGGACCCCCCCAAGGGTGGTGGGACCCCTAAAAGGGTGCTGGGACCCCCCCAAAGGGGTGCTGGGAACCCCAAATGGGTGCTAGAACCCCCCCAAAAGGGGTGCTGGGACCCCCCAAGCGTGCTGGGACCACCAAAAGCGGTGGTGCCCCCCCCAAAACTGGTGGTAGGAACCTTCCCAAGGGTGCTGGGCCCCCCCCAAAGAAGGTGGGACCCCCCAAAGGCAATGGGACTCCCCAAAAAGGGGGTGAGACCCCCAAAAAGAGGGTGAGACCCCCAAAAAAGGGGTGGGACTGCCAAAAAGGGGGTGGGACCCCCCTAAGAGAAGGTATGACCCCCCCAAAATGGGTGCTGGGACCCTCAGCGGGGGTGGTGGCACCCTCCCGAAGGGTGCTGAGACCCCCCCAAAAATGGGGCTGGGACCCCCGGGGGGGGGTGGGACCCTCCCCGGAGGGTAACGCCCCCCCCGGTGGGTGCTGGGACCCCCCCGAAACGACGGGGTCCCCCCCCCAGGACCCACCTGGAGGGCGGTGGACTTGGCGTAGACGATCTCTTCGTCCACCCCCACGGCCACGACGATGGCGTCCACCCCCCCGTACTCCTCCTCCCCCTTCTGCCAACACGGGGGGGGGGAGGGGCAACAACCCTGTCACCCCCCCGCCCCTCCCCCCACCCCCAAGCCCCCTCCCCCCCTCCCCAATATCCCCCCCATCCCCAATATCCCCCCCCTTCGACCCCTATAACCCCCCCCCCACCCCATTACCCCCCCCAGCCCCTCCCCCCCCTCCTCGGGCCCCACCCCTCCCCCAGCCCCAGGCCCCTCCCACCCCCCAAAGCCCCTCCCCTTTCCCTATTACACCCACCCAAACCCTTCCCCCCCGCCCCCCCCCAAAGCCCCTCCCCTTTCCCTATTACACCCACCCCAACCCTCCCCCCCCCACCCCCCCCAAGACCCTTCCCCCACCTTTCCCCCCCTCAGGCCCCACCCCCACCCCACCACGCCCCACCCCTCCCCCACCCCCCCAGACCCCTCCCCCACCCCTAGACCCCTCCCCCACCCCCCAAGCCCCTCCCCTTCCCCCATTCCCCCCCCCCAAACCCTTCCCCACCCCCCCCAAGCCCCCTCCCCCCTCGGCCCCCTCCCCCACCCCCTCCCCCAGACCCCTCCCCCACCCGCACCCCGCCCCTCCCCCACCCCAAGCCCCTCCCCTTCCCCCATTCCTCCCCCCAGCCCCCCACCCCCTCCCCCCACCCCCCCCAAACCTTTCCCCCTCCCCCCCAACCCCTTCCCCTCCCCCCCCACAAGACCCCTCCCCCCCTCAGGCCCCTCCCCCCCCTCAGGCCCCTCCCCCACCTGCCAGCTGCCGTAGAGCCGCCTGAGGCGGCGGTAATAGGCCTCGCGGTCGAGGCTGAGCGCCATGAGGGGAGGGCCCCGGGGCCGGGACCGGGACCCCCGCACCGCCGCCTTCCTCCTCCTCTTCCTCCTCCTCCCGCGCTGCTTCTTCCCCCCCCCGGAAGTGCTTCCCGGCGTGCGCCGCTTCCGCTTCCGGGGCGGGAAGGAGGCGGTGGCAGGCGGGAGGGGGTAGCGCGCATGCGCGGAGGCGGGAAGGCGCCCCCCCCCCCCGCGTCACGTGACGGGGGAGGCGAGGCGGGAAACTGGGGGAGGAGAGCGCCCCCTGCTGGGCGGCGGGCGACGCGGGGGGGGATTAGTCTAAGGGTAATTAATGAGGAGTTAATTAATGAGGGGGGGGTTAATGAGGGCTGGGATTGGATGGGAGGGGCAGTTGGGGGGGTGTTTTGACCCTGGGGGGGGAATTAGTGAGGGGGGGGTCAGTAGTGAGTGGGGGTAATTACTGAGGGGGGTAATTACTGAGGGGGGTAATTACTGAGAGGGGTTAATTAGTGAGGAGGTTATTAGTGAGGGGGGTAATTAGCGAGATCGTAATTAGTGAGGGGGTGACTGAACAGGGGGCCAACGGGGGCGTGTTTTGCCCCCCCGGGGGGCTGGTTAGTGAGGGGTAATTAATGAGGGGAGTGATTAATGAGGGGGGCATTAATGAGGAGGGTGGTTGGATGGGGGGGCAGTTGGGGGCGTGTTTTGCCCCTGGGGGGGTTAATTAGTGAGGGGGTAATTAGTGAGGGGGTGACTGAATGGGGGGGCAATTGGGGGGGGGTTGCCCCTGAGGGGGTAATTAGTGATGGGGGTAATTAGTGGAAGTGGGCAATAAGTGAGGGGAGCAATTAATTAAGGGGTAATTAATGATGGGGTAATTGGGGGGGGGGAATTGGGGGGTGTTCTGCCCCTCGGGGGGTAATTAAGGGGGGGTAATTAATTAGTGAGGGGTAAGTAATAGATGGGGATTAATGGGGGTGATTAATGAGGGGTGGTTAATGACAAAGTAATTAGTGAGGGCTAATGAATGGGGTGATTAAAGAAGGGATGGCTAATGGGGTAATAAAAGAGGAGTAATTAATGAGGGGATGATTAAAAGGGGTGATTAATGAGAGAGTGATTAATGGGGTAATAAATTGGGTAATAAGGGGTAATGTGGTAATGAGGGGATAACTAATGAGGAAGAGTTATTAATAAGGGGATAATTAATGGGGAGAATAATTAATGAGGGGGGAATTAATGGGGAGAAAAATTAACCAGGGGGTAATTAACAGGGGAGGATAATTAACCAGGGGGTAATTAATGGGGGATGCTAATTAACCAGGGGGTAACTAACGAAGGGGGGGGGGACAACTGCAGGAGGGGGACGGGACGGGGGCAATCAGCAGGGGCCCTAATTAACAACGAATGCATTACCAGACCAATAATTACTGCAGAGTCCAGCTTAATTAAGGTAAGACGCTTAATTAAAGGGTCGCTAATTAAGAAAAGGGGGGATTAATTAGACCCCCCCCAAAAATAAAACCCCACATTCGTTCCATTTCACCTCCTTTTATTAAAAAAAAAACCACCCCAGCCCCTCCCCCCACCCCTCCCCGCCCCTCCCCCACCCCCCGCCCCTCCCCCACCCCCCGCAGCCCCCCCCACCCCCCCTTTTTTTTTAATTTTTTTTTTTGCCGTTTTTAATTATTTATGACACAAGACATCTTACATATTTATATAAATATGGGAGGGGGGGGAGAGAGGGGTAAGACCCCCCCCCTTTGCCCCCCCCCAATTTTTAAGGGGGGGACCCCAAAAAAATGAGGGGGGGGCCCCACCTCCAAAAAAAAAAAAAAAAAAAAAAAAAATCAGTCGGAGTCGGAAGTGGGGGGGAGCATGGGGTCGGCCAGGAGGGGGGGGGGGAAAGAAGGGGCTCCTTCCTCTTCCTCTTCCTCTTCCCCTTCCGGGGGGGGGGGAGGGGGCGGGGGGGGGCGGGGAGGAGGGCGGAAAGCTGGGGGGAGGGGCGGGGGGGGGAAAGGGGGGGCTCCCCCCCCTCCCCCCCCCATGAACGCCACCATCTTGGAGAGGTCCAGGCCGCCGGGGGGGGGGGGGAGAAAGGCCTGGGGGGGGGGGGGGGGGGCGTCAGTGCACCCCCAACCCCAATTAACCCCCTCCCTAATTAACCCCCTCCCTAATTAACTCCCTCCCTAATTAACTCCCTCCCCAATTCATCCCCTCCCCAATTCACCCCCCCTTAACCCCCACCCCAATTAAACCCCTCCCCAATTAAGCCCCACCCCAATTAAGCCCCACCCCAATTAACCCTCCCCTCAACCCCCACCCCAATTAACCCCCACCCCAATTCACCCTCCCCTTAATTAACCCCCTCCCCAATTAACCCCCTCCCCAATTAACCCCCCCCTCAATTAACCCCCACCCCAAACCTACCCCCCCCAAAACGCCCCCCCCCCCCCAAAATTAATTTGGGGAAGCCCAAATTAAATCCCCCCCTCCGCAAATTAAAAAGGGGGCAGAGCCAAAACCCTCATGGGGGCGGAGCATGGACCCCCCCCCAAAAATTGGGGGGGGGGGGAGCCCTAACTCTGCACCCCCCTCGCCGCGGGGGGGGGGATTTTTGGGGTGCCCCCCCCCATTTTTTTTTACCTTCTTGCGGTGCCATTTGTGCTGCTCCCGCCGGGGCTCCACGAACTGAGGGGGGGGGTATAAAAAAGAAAACAAACGGGGCGGTCACAAGGTTTTTTTGGGGGGGGGGGGTTTAATGGGGGGGGGGGCTTTTTTTTGGGGGGGGGGGGGGTCTCACCGGCAGGAATCGGGGCTCGAAATCGGGGTGCAGGTGGGTGTCCCCGCTTTGTCGCGCCGGCGGGGGGGGGAGACGATTTTCGGGGTCCCCCCCCGCGTCCCTTAAACCTTCCAGACAGCGCAGCTCCAGCTAAAAAAAAAAAAAAGGAGGGGCCCCCAAATTTTAAAGGGGGATCCTTAAAATTTTAAGGACCCCCCCCCCCAAAAATCACCCCCCCAACTCACCTCTACTAATTTCTTGCTGTTTTTCTTATGGTGGGGGGGCTCCCGAATCGTCCCGTTGGGAACCAATCGGTGCTTCTGGAAAGTTAACTTAAGCCCCTCCTCCTGCGGGGGGGGGTCCCCAAAAATGAGTGACCCCCCCTCAAACTCCTCCCACCCCAAAATTTAACAAAACGACCCCAAAAATCCGCCTGCCCCCCCCCCCGAAAAAAAAAACTTACGTCTTTAATCTGGACCGTGAATTCTTTCTCCTCGTGGCGCAGGCGGGTGTAAGGGGGGGGGTCGGCGGCGGGGGGGGGCAAAGAGGGGGGGGGCAAAGGCTGGGGGGGTGGCGGCGGCGGGGGGGGGGCGGTTTCGGGGTACGCCCCCCCCCTGAAATTTTCCGACGGCCACTCGCCCGACAGCACCGCTTGGCACACCAGGTCCAGCCGGCGAATGAGGGCACGGTCCTGTGGGGGGGGGGGGCATAAAAATTCGGGGGGGGGTCATAAAAATTTAGATGGGGGGGGCAGAGGAATTTGGGGGACCCCCCTCTAAATTTTGGGGGGGTTTCAGTGCTTTAGGGGTCCCCCGAAATGGGGGGGGCCTCTAAAGTGGGTGTCCCCCCCTCCAGTCCTGTTTTGGCACCTAGATTTTGGGGGGGGGGGGCAGAGAAATTTGGGGGACCCCCTTCTAAATTTTGGGGGGGGGTTGGGTGCTTTAGGGGTCCCCCGAAATGGGGGGGGGGCCTCTAAAGTAGGTGCCCCCCCTCCAGTCCTGTTTTGGCACCTAGATTTTGGGGGGGGCCTAAAAATTTAGAGGGGGGAGCAAAGAAATTTGGGGGGGGCAGAGGAATTTGGGGGACCCCCTTCTAAATTTGGGGGGGGGGGTTGGGTGCTTTAGGGGTCCCCCGAAATGGGGGGGGGGGCCTCTAAAGTAGGTGCCCCCCCTCCAGTCCTGTTTTGGCACCTAGATTTTGGGGGGGGCCTAAAAATTTAGAGGGGGGAGCAAAGGAATTTGGGGGGGGCAGAGGAATTTGGGGGACCCCCTTCTAAATTTGGGGGGGGGGGTTGGGTGCTTTAGGTGTCCCCCGAAATGGGGGGGGGGCCTCTAAAGTGGGTGCCCCCCCTCCAATCCGGTTTTGGCACCTAGATTTTGGGGGGGGGCATAAAAATTTAGAGGGGGGAGCAGAGGAATTTGGGGGGGGGCAGAGGAATTTGGGGGACCCCCTTCTAAATTTGGGGGGGGGGGGAATGGGTGCTTTAGGGGTCCCCCGAAATGGGGGGGGGCCTCTAAAGTGGGTGCCCCCCCTCCAGTCCTGCTTTAGCACCTAAATTTTGTGGAGGTGGCATAAAAATTCGGGGGGGGGGGGGCATAAAAATTTGGGGGGGGCAGAGGAATTGGGGGCCCCCCCCTCCAAATTTTGGGGGGTTTTGGGTGCTTTAAGGGTCCCCCAAAATGGGGGGGGTCTCTAAAGTGGGTGTCCCCCCCCCCCCAAGGTTTGAGCTCACCTTGGGCCACTCGTGGAGGTTGCGGGGGGCCGGGGGGGGCCCCGGGGGGGGTCCCGGGGGGGGCCCCCCCTCGCCAGAAGGGGGGGGCAACTCTTCTTCCTCTTCCTCCTCCTCTTCCTCCTCCTCCTCTTCTTCCTCTTCCTCCTCCTCTTCTTCCTCCTCCGCCCCGCAGGAAGGCTCCGCACCTGGAAAGGGGGGGGGGGTTGGGGGGGGTTAGGGGGGGATTTTGGGGGGGCCCCCCCCAGGAAGGACCCTGGGGAGGAGTGGGGGGCATCCCCAAGAATTTGGGGGGTCCCCAAAAGAATTGGGGGGGTCCTAGCAGCATTTTAGGGTGTCCTACAAGGATTTTGGGGGTTCCCCCCCAGGATTTGGAGGTCCTACAAGGATTTTCGGGGGGGTCCCAGCAGAATTTTGGGGTCCCCCCGGATTTTGGAGGGTGCCACCCAGATTTTGGGGGTCTCCCACCAGGATTTTGGGGTCCCACCACAATTTTGGGGGCATCTACAAAGATTTTGGGGTCCCACCACGATTTTGGGGGTCTCCCACCATGATTTTAGGGGCATCTACAAAGATTTTGGGGGCCCACCACGATTTTGGGGGGGGTCTACCAAAATTTCAGGGTCCCACCAGGATTTTTTGGGGGTTCCCCACAACTTTGGGGGTCTCCCACCAGGATTTTGGCGGGGGGGCCACCAAAATCTCGCAGTCCCACCAGGATTTTGGGGTCCTACCATGACTTCGGGGTCCCACCAAAATTTTGGGGGGGTCCACCAAGATTTTGGGGGTTTCCCACCACGATTTTGGGATCCCACCACGATTTTGGGGGGTCTACCACGATTTAGGGGTCCCACCATGATTTTGGTAACCCACCATGATTTTGGTGGGGGTCCCACCCTGATTTCGAGGTCCCACCACGATTTTGGGGGGGTACACCACGATTTTGGGGGTCTCCCACCAGGATTTTGGGGTCCCGCCAAAATTCTGGGGGGGGTCCACCAAGATTTTGGGGGTTTCCTACCACGATTTTGGGGGGGGTCTACCACGATTTAGGGGTCCCACCACGATTTTGGTATCCCACCACGATTTTGGGGTGGTCCAACCCCGATTTCAAGGTCCCACCACGATTTTGGGGGGGTTCCCCACGATTTCAGGGGGGGTCCCCCTAGGATTTTAGGGTATCCCCCCCCTCACCCCTCTCCTCATCGCTGTCCTCCTCGCAGGACGACGACTCGGAAGCCGACGCCGACATTTTCTCCAGCTCCGAATCCTCGTCCTCGGCGGGTGCCGGCGGCCGATGACCGACGACGTTTTGGGGGGGCTGCGGCGGCGGCGGCGGGGGCGGCGGAGGAGGCGTCCCCCCCCCAACCTCGGCTTGCGCCCGGAGATACCTCCACCTCGCCGCCGCGAAGGAAAAATCGGGATCTCCCAAGATGGCCGTTTCGGGATGCGCCAAACCGTGCCGCGCCGCTCCCCGGAGGAGTTCTCCGTCGTGGTGCCCTCGTTCCCACCACGGGGGTAAGTCGGGGCCGGGGGGGGGGCAGAGCGCCAGGCGGGCGGGGAGGAGGGGGTGACGGAGGACCTGCTCGCGGAGAAGACGGAGGAGGGACAACCGGCGAAGACCTCGAGAAGCTCGAACGGCCGAGACGGGCGAAACGGGGATGGAGGGATCGGGAGGTTCTGGAGAAGATGGGGAAGAACGCCATCGTTGGGTTGGTCAACGGCACCCTTGGGGTGGTCAATAGGACCATTGGGTTGGTCAACGGCACCCTTGGGTTGGTCAAGACCATCGTTGGGTTGGTCAACGGCACCCCTGAGTTGGTCAATAGGACTCTTGGGTTGGTCAAGACCATCGTTGGGTTGGCCAACGGCACCCTTGGGTTGGTCAAGACCATCGTTGGGTTGGCCAACGGCACCCTTGGGCTGGTCAAGACCATCGTTGGGTTGGCCAACGGCACCCTTGAGTTGGTCAATAGGACTCTTGGGTTGGTCAAGACCATCGTTGGGTCGGTCAACGGCACCCTTGAGTTGGTCAATAGGACTCTTGGGTTGGTCAAGACCATCGTTGGGTTGGCCAACGGCACCCTTGGGTTGGTCAAGACCATCATTGGGTTGGTCAACGGCACCCTTGCGTTGGTCAATAGGACTCTTGGGTTGGTCAAGACCGCCGTTGGGTTGGCCAACGGCACCCTTGGGTTGGTCAATGCCATCGTTGGGTTGGTTAAGACCATCGTTGGGTTGGCCAACGGCACCCTTGGGTTGGTCAAGACCACCGTTGGGTTGGTTAAGACCATCGTTGGGTTGGTCAATGGCACCCTTGGGTTGGTCAAGACCACCATTGGGTTGGCCACTGGCACCCTTGGGTTGGTCAAGACCATCGTTGGGTTGGTCAACAGCACCCTTGGGTTGGTCAACAGCACCCTTGGGTTGGTCAAGACCACCGTTGGGTTGGTCAGTGCCATTGGTTGGTCAACGTCACCCATGAGGTGGTCAATGTTGCCGCTGGGGCAGCTAATGTCATCGTTGAGTTGGTCAATGTCACCCTTGGGTTGGTCAACGTCACCCTTGGGTTGGTCAACGCCATTGGTGGATTGGTCGACGTCACCCTTAGGTTGGCCAACGCCATCGTTGGGTTGGTCAACGGCCCCCCTTGGGTGGTGCTGACCGGCCAAAGTCTAACAGCCCCGTTGGGATGTGCCCAACCCAAGAGGGAGCCCCAAACCCCGCAGAGATGTCCCCAACCCCATGGAGAATGTCCCCAACCCCATGGAGATGTCCTCAACCCCCTGGGGAGCTCCGTATCTCCATGGTGAGGTCATCAACTCCATGGTGAGGTCATCAACTCCCCAGGGAGCTCCATCTCTCCATAGGGATGTCCCCAACCCCTTGGTGATGTCATCAAACTCATAAAGAGCCCCGAACCCCATGGAGGTGTCCCCAACCCCACGGAGAATGTCCCCAGCCCCAAGGAGAACGTCCCCAGCCCCACCGAGATGTCCCCAGCCCCACCGAGATGTCCTCAACCCCACCGAGAATGTCCCCAGCCCCACGGAGAATGTCCTCAACCCCACCGAGATGTCCCCAACCCCACAGAGAACGTCCCCAACCCCACAGAGAACGTCCCCAACCCCACAGAGAACGTCCCCAACCCCACCGAGATGTCCCCAACCCCAAGGAGAACGTCCCCAGCCCCACGGAGAACGTCCTCAACCCCACCGAGATGTCCCCAACCCCACGGAGAACGTCCCCAGCCCCATGCAGAACGTCCTCAACCCCACCGAGATGTCCCCAACCCCAAGGAGAACGTCCCCAGCCCCACGGAGAACGTCCTCAACCCCACCGAGATGTCCCCAACCCCACAGAGAACGTCCCCAGCCCCACGGAGAACGTCCTCAACCCCACCGAGATGTCCCCAACCCCACAGAGAACGTCCCCAGCCCCACCGAGATGTCCCCAACCCCACGGAGAACGTCCCCAACCCCACGGAGAACGTCCCCAACCCCACGGAGAATGTCCCCAACCCCACCGAGATGTCCCCAACCCCACGGAGAACGTCCCCAACCCCACCGAGATGTCCCCAACCCAAATGAGATGTCCCCAGCCCCACAGAGATGTCCTCAACCCCACGGAAAATGTCCCCAACCCCACGGAAAATGTCCCCAGCCCCACGGAGAACGTCCTCAACCCCACCGAGATGTCCCCAACCCCACGGAGAACGTCCCCAACCCCACGGAGATGTCCCCAACCCCACGGAGAATGTCCCCAACCCCACGGAGAATGTCCCCAACCCCACGGAGAACGTCCTCAACCCCACAGAGAACGTCCCCAACCCCACGGAGAACGTCCCCAACCCCACCGAGATGTCCCCAACCCCACGGAGAACGTCCCCAACCCCACCGAGATGTCCCCAACCCAAATGAGATGTCCCCAACCCCACGGAGAACGTCCCCAACCCCACGGAGAACGTCCCCAGCCCCATGCAGAACGTCCTCAACCCCACCGAGATGTCCCCAACCCAAATGAGATGTCCCCAACCCCACGGAGAACGTCCCCAACCCCACGGAGAACGTCCCCAGCCCCATGCAGAACGTCCTCAACCCCACCGAGATGTCCCCAACCCCACCGAGATGTCCCCAACCCCACCGAGATGTCCCCAACCCCACGGAGAATGTCCCCAACCCCACGGAGAATGTCCCCAACCCCACAGAGAACGTCCTCAACCCCACAGAGAACGTCCCCAACCCCACGGAGAACGTCCCCAACCCCACGGAGAATGTCCCCAACCCCACGGAGAATGTCCCCAACCCCACGGAGAATGTCCCCAACCCCACGGAGAACGTCCTCAACCCCACAGAGAACGTCCCCAACCCCACGGAGAACGTCCCCAACCCCACGGAGATGTCCCCAACCCCACCGAGAACGTCCCCAGCCCCACAGAGATGTCCTCAACCCCACGGAAAATGTCCCCAACCCCACGGAAAATGTCCCCAGCCCCACGGAAAATGTCCTCAACCCCACAGAGAATGTCCCCAACCCCACGGAGAACGTCCCCAACCCCATGGAGAACGTCCCCAACCCCACGGAGAACGTCCCCAACCCCACGGAGAACGTCCCCAACCCCACCGAGATGTCCCCAACCCCACCGAGATGTCCCCAACCCCACCGAGAACGTCCCCAGCCCCACAGAGATGTCCTCAACCTCACGGAAAATGTCCCCAACCCCACGGAGAACGTCCCCAACCCCACGGAGAACGTCCCCAACCCCACGGAGAACGTCCCCAACCCCACCGGAAGCTCCCTATCTCCATCGGGAACCCCCACCCTCTATCGGGGTGTCCCCCCCCAAATATCGGGGTGTCCCCCCCCCCCCCCCCCCGTACCGTCTCCGGGGGCGGGCGGCAGGCGGCAAACCTGCCGGCACATGGCGACGAAACCGTGGAAGAATTTGGTGAGGTTCTCGTCCGTCTTCTTCTCCAGCCTGGCCAAGCTCCGGAACCGACCCCAACGGAAACGACCTCCCTCCGGGTCGAATTCCACCCCAAAACTCGAAGCCACCCGGTAAAAATCGGCTTGTTCCCGACGGGTCCACCTGCACCCCAAAAAAAAAAACCAGTTAGGGGGGCCCGGCACCCCAAAAATACCAGTTAGGGGGCACGGCACCCCAAAATTTCTTGGGTGACGTCCCCGAATCCCAAAATCCTGGATGTTGTGTTCTGGCAGCTCAAGGATCCAGGGATGGGGGTCCCAGCACCCCAAAAATACCAGTTATGGGGTCCCAGCACCCCAAAAATACCAGTTAGGGGGCCCGGTACCCCAAAAACACCAGTTAGGGGTCCCAGCACCCCAAAAATTGAGAAATGGGCGTCCCAGCACCCCAAAATTCCATGGGTGACGTCCAGGATTTGGGATTCAGGGACGTGGCGTTCCTGCACCCCAAAAATACCAGTTATGGGGTCCCTGTACCCCAAAAATACCAGTTATGGGGTCCTGGCACCCCAAAAATCCAGAGATGAGGGTGCCTGCACCCCAAAAATACCAGTTAGGGGGCCCGGCACCCCAAAAACACCAGTTAGGGGGCCCGGCACCCCAAAAATTGAGAAATGGGCGTCCCAGCACCCCAAAATTCCATGGGCGACGTCCCTGAATCCCAAAATCCTGGACATGGCGTTCCTGCACCCCAAAAATACCAGTTATGGGGCCCCTGTACCCCAAAAATACCAGTTAGGGGATCCTGGTACCCCAAAAATCCAGAGATGAGGGTGCCTGCACCCCAAAAATACCAGTTAGGGGGCCCGGCACCCCAAAATTTCTTGGGTGACGTCTCTGAATCCCAAAATCCTGGATGTTGTGTTCTGGCAGCTCAAGGATCCAGGGATGGGGGTCCTGCTCCCCAAAAATACCAGTTATGGGGTCCCAGCACCCCAAAAACACCAGTTAGGGGGCCCGGCGCCCCAAAAATACCAGTTGTGGGGTCCCAGCACCCCAAAAATACCAGTTAGGGGGCCTGGCACCCCAAAAATTGAGAAATGGGCATCCCGGCACCCCAAAACTCCATGGGCGACATCCCTGAATCCCAAAATCCTGGACGTGGCGTTCCTGCACCCCAAAAATACCAGTTAGGGGGTCCCTGCACCCCAAAAATACCAGTTAGGGGGTCCTGGCACCCCAAAAATCCAGAGATGAGGGTGCCTGCACCCCAAAAATACCAGTTAGGGGGCCCGGCACCCCAAAAATACCAGTTAGGTGTCCTGGCACCCCAAAAATACCAGTTAGGGGGCGCGGCACCCCAAAATTTCTTGGGTGACGTCCCCGAATCCCAAAATCCTGGATGTTGTGTTCTGGCAGCTCAAGGATCCAGGGATGGGGGTCCTGCTCCCCAAAAATACCAGTTATGGGGTCCCAGCACCCCAAAAACACCAGTTAGGGGGCCCGGCGCCCCAAAAATACCAGTTGTGGGGTCCCAGCACCCCAAAAATACCAGTTAGGGGGCCTGGCACCCCAAAAATTGAGAAATGGGCATCCCGGCACCCCAAAACTCCATGGGCGACATCCCTGAATCCCAAAATCCTGGACGTGGCGTTCCTGCACCCCAAAAATACCAGTTAGGGGGTCCCTGCACCCCAAAAATACCAGTTAGGGGGTCCTGGCACCCCAAAAATCCAGAGATGAGGGTGCCTGCACCCCAAAAATACCAGTTAGGGGGCCCGGCACCCCAAAAATACCAGTTAGGTGTCCTGGCACCCCAAAAATACCAGTTAGGGGGCGCGGCACCCCAAAATTTCTTGGGTGACGTCCCCGAATCCCAAAATCCTGGATGTTGTGTTCTGGCAGCTCAAGGATCCAGGGATGGGGGTCCTGCTCCCCAAAAATACCAGTTATGGGGTCCCAGCACCCCAAAAACACCAGTTAGGGGGCCCGGCGCCCCAAAAATACCAGTTGTGGGGTCCCAGCACCCCAAAAATACCAGTTAGGGGGCCTGGCACCCCAAAAATTGAGAAATGGGCATCCCGGCACCCCAAAACTCCATGGGCGACATCCCTGAATCCCAAAATCCTGGACGTGGCGTTCCTGCACCCCAAAAATACCAGTTAGGGGGTCCCTGCACCCCAAAAATACCAGTTAGGGGGTCCTGGCACCCCAAAAATCCAGAGATGAGGGTGCCTGCACCCCAAAAATACCAGTTAGGGGGCCCGGCACCCCAAAAATACCAGTTAGGTGTCCTGGCACCCCAAAAATACCAGTTAGGGGGCGCGGCACCCCAAAATTTCTTGGGTGACGTCCCCGAATCCCAAAATCCTGGATGTTGTGTTCTGGCAGCTCAAGGATCCAGGGATGGGGGTCCCAGCACCCCAAAAATACCAGTTATGGGGCCCAGCACCCCAAAAATTGAGAAATGGGCATCCCGGCACCCCAAAATTCCATGGGCGACGTCCCTGAATCCCAAAATCCTGGACATGGCGTTCCTGTACCCCAAAAATACCAGTTATGGGGTCCTGGCACCCCAAAAATCCAGAGATGAGGGTGCCTGCACCCCAAAAATACCAGTTATGGGGTCCTGGCACCCCAAAAATCCAGAGATGAGGGTGCCTGCACCCCAAAAATACCAGTTATGGGGTCCTGGCACCCCAAAAATCCAGAGATGAGGGTGCCTGCACCCCAAAAATACCAGTTAGGGGTCCTGGCACCCCAAAAATACCAGTTAGGGGGCCCAGCACCCCAAAATTTCTTGGGTGACGTCCCCGAATCCCAAAATCCTGGATGTTGTGTTCTGGCAGCTCAAGAATCCAGGGATGGGGGTCCTGCTCCCCAAAAATACCAGTTAGGGGGTCTCTGCACCCCAAAAACACCAGTTAGGGGTCCCAGCACCCCAAAAATTGAGAAATGGGCATCCCAGCACCCCAAAATTCCATGGGTGACGTCCAGGATTTGGGATTCAGGGACGTGGCGTTCCTGCACCCCAAAAATACCAGTTATGGGGTCCCTGTACCCCAAAAATACCAGTTAGGGGATCCTGGTACCCCAAAAATCCAGAAATGAGGGTGCCTGCACCCCAAAAATACCAGTTAGGGGGCCCGGCACCCCAAAAATCGAGGAATGGGGGTCCCTGCACCCCAAAATTCCTTGGGCGACCTCCCCAAATCCTGGACCTGGCGTTCCTGCAGCTCAAGAATCTACAGATGGGGGTCCTGCACCCCAAAAATCCAGGGATGAGGGTGCCTGCACCCCAAAAATATCAGTTGGGGGGCCCAGCACCCCAAAAATGCCAGTAAGGTGTCCCGGCACCCCAAAATTCCAGGCATGGGGTTCCTGCACCCCCAAAAAATTGGGAACTGGGTCCCTGCACCCCAAAACTCACCTATATGGAATCACAGCACCCCAAAACCCCCTGTGTGGGCTCCAGGCACCCCAAAACTCCCCTGTAGTGTCTCCCAGCACCCCAAAACCTCCCTGAATGGGCTCCTGGCACCCCAAAACTCACCTGCACAAGCTCCCAGCACCCCAAAACTGCCCCCCATGGGCTCCTGGCACCCCAAAACCTCCCCACACAGGCTCCTGGCACCCCAAAACTCCCCCACATGGGCTCCTGGCACCCCAAAACTCCCCTGTAGTGTCTCACAGCACCCCAAAACCTCCCTGCACGGGCTCCTGGCACCCCAAAACTCACCTGTATGGAACCACAGCACCCCAAAACCTCCCCACACAGGCTCCTAGCACCCCAAAACTCACCTGTATGGAACCACAGCACCCCAAAACTCCCCCGCACGGACTCCTGGCACCCCAAAACTCCCCTGTATGGAACCACAGCACCCCAAAAACTCCCTGAATGGGCTCCTAGCACCCCAAAACTCACCTGTATGGAACCACAGCACCCCAAAACCTCCCCACACAGGCTCCTAGCACCCCAAAACTCACCTGTATGGAACCACAGCACCCCAAAACTCCCCCGCACGGACTCCTGGCACCCCAAAACTCCCCTGTAGTGTCTCACAGCACCCCAAAACCTCCCTGAATGGGCTCCTGGCACCCCTAAACTCACCTGTATGGAACCACAGCACCCCAAAAACTCCCTGAATGGGCTCCTAGCACCCCAAAACTCACCTGTATGGAACCACAGCACCCCAAAACCTCCCCACACAGGCTCCTAGCACCCCAAAACTCCCCTGCAGTGTCTCACAGCCCCCCAAAACCTCCCTGAATGGGCTCCTGGCACCCCAAAACTCCCCTGTAGTGTCTCACAGCCCCCCAAAACCTCCCTGAATGGGCTCCTGGCACCCCAAAACTCCCCTGTAGTGTCTCACAGCCCCCCAAAACCTCCCTGAATGGGCTCCTGGCACCCCAAAACTCCCCTGTAGTGTCTCACAGCCCCCCAAAACCTCCCTGAATGGGCTCCTGGCACCCCAAAACTCCCCTGTAGTGTCTCACAGCACCCCAACCCCCCCCCCCCAGGCTCCTAGCCCCCCCATAAGGACTCCCGGCCCCCCCAAAATCCCCCCTCACCCCTTTACCTCTGCTGTTTCTCTCTCCTGGCCATCTCCTTCAGCTTGCAGGCGGCTTCGCAGCGCCGCCGCCGCCGATCCCCCCGTTCGGCCGCTTCCACCCGGAGCTGTTCCCGTTGGTAGGAACGTTGGCAGGCGGTGATCAGTCGGCGTAAGCGAGCCGTCAGCACCGAACCCGGCGGCCAGAAAGGTTGGCCCGGTTGGGGGGGTTGGCCTGGGAAAAGGGGGGGCGGGGGGGGGGAAAAAGGGGGTCAGGGGGGGACCCCAAGGGGTCCTAGGGGTCTCCTCGGGGTCCTATGGATCTCCTTGGGGTCCCATAGGGTGTAGCAGTGAGCCATCCTATAGGGATGGGGGTTCCTATGGGGTTTGGGGGGGGGGGGTCCCCATGGGGTTTGGGGGGGCCCAAGGTGTCCCATGGGTCTCCTTGGGGTCCCATAAGAATATAGGGGTGAGATATTCTATAGGTTTGGGGGTTCCTATGGGGTTTGGGGGGGGCCCATGGTGTCCTATGGGGCTCCTTGGGGTGCTATAGATCTCTTTGGGGTCCCATGGAGTGTAGGAGTGAGATATTCTATAAGGATGGGGGTTCCTTTGGGGTTTGGGGGGGTCCCCATGGGGTTTGGGGAGGCCCAAGGGGTCCTATGGGTCTCCTTGGGGTCCCATAGGGTGTAGGGATGAGCCATCCTATAGGTTTGGGGGTTTCTATGGGGTTTGGGGGGGGGGCATGGTGTCCTATGGGTCTCTTTGGGGTCCTATAGATCTCTTTGGGGTCCCATGGAGTGTAGGAGTGAGATATCCTATAGGGATGGGGGTTCCTATGGGGTCTGGGGGGGTTCCTATGGGGTTTGGGGGGGCCCAAGGGGTCCATGGGTCTCCCTGGGGTCCCATAAGAACATAGGGGTGTGCCATCCTATAGGTTCGGGGGTCCCTATGGGGTTTGGGGGAGTCCCAAGCGGTCCTATGGATCTCCTTGGGGTCCCATAGGGTGTAGCAGTGAGCCATCCTATAGGGATGGGGGTTCCTATGGGGTTTGGGGGGGGGTCCCCATGGGGTTTGGGGGGCCCAAGGTGTCCCATGGGTCTCCTTGGGGTCCCATAAGAATATAGGGGTGAGATATTCTATAGATTTGGGGGTTCCTATGGGGTTTGGGGGGGGCCCATGGTGTCCTATGGGTCTCCTTGGGGTCCTATGGGTCTCCTTGGGGTCCCATGGAGTGTAGGAGTGAGATATCCTATAGGAATGGGGGTTCCTATGGGGTTTGGGGGGGTTCCTATGGGGTCCCATGGGTCTCCTTGGCGTCCCATAGGGTGTAGGGATGAGCCATCCTATAGGTTCGGGGGTCCCTATGGGGTTTGGGGGAGTCCCAAGCGGTCCTATGGATCACCTTGGGGTCCCATAGGGTGTAGGACCGAAATACCCTATAGAAATGGGGGTTCCTATAGGGTTAGGGGGGTCCCCATTGGGTTTGGGGGGGCCCAAGGGGTCCCATGGGTCTCCTTGGGGTCCCATAGGGTGTAGGGATGACCCATCCTATAGGTTCGGGGGTCCCTATGGGGTTTGGGGGAGTCCCAGGGGGTCCATGGGTCTCCCTGGGGTCCCATAAGAATATAGGGGTGAGATATCCTATAGGTTTGGGGGTTCCTATGGGGTTTAGGGGGCTCCCCATGGGTCTCCTTGGGGTCCCATGGGGTGTAGGAGCAAGATATCCTATAGGGATGGGGGTCCCTAAGGGGTTTGGGTGGGGTCCCTATGGGGTCCCATGGGTCTCCTTGTGGTCCCATAGGGTGTAGGGATGAGCCCTCCTATAGGTTCGGGGGTCCCTATGGGGTTTGGGGGGGGTCCCATGGGGTCCATGGGTCTCCCTGGGGTCCCATAGGGATATAGGAATGAGATATCCTATAGGTTTGGGGGTCCCTATGGGGTTTGGGGGGGGCCCATGGGGTCCTATAGGTCTCTCTGGGTTCCTATGGATCTCCTTGGGGTCCCATAGGGTGTAGGAGCAAGATATCCTATAGGGATGGGGGTTCCTATGGAGTTGGGGGGAGGGGGGGGCCATGGGGTTGGGAGGGGGTCCCAAGGGGTCCTATGGATCTCCTTGGGGTCCTATGGGGTGTGGGGGCAAGACACCCTATAGGGATTGGGGTTCCTATAGGGTTTTGGGGGGCCCCATGGGGTTTGGGGGGCCCCATGGGGTCCTATAGATCTCCCTGGCATCCCATCGGGATATAAGGACGAGATATCCTATAGCTCCGGGGGTCCCTCTGGGTCAGGGTCAGCCCTATAGAGTTCCCCAGGGTATCCTATAGGTCCGGGGGTCCCGATGGGACGGCAGGGCCGGAGCCAGCCCTATAGGGGATATGGGGCAGAGGGACCCTATAGGGCAGAGGGACCCTATAGGGCAGAGGGACCCTATAGGGCTGGCCCACCCCCATTACCTTCATCCCCGTCCACCACCGAGATCTCCTCGTCCAGCAGCATCAGGGGGTCCGTCTAATCGGGGGGGGGGTTAAAGAAATCAGGGTGACCCCCATGTCTGACCCCCCCCCCCCAAATTTTGGGGGTGCAGATTTGGGGGGGGGGGCGGATTTGGGGGGGGGGAGAGGGATACGGGGTGTCCCGTCCCCCCCCCATACCTCGTCGTCCACCTCCTTAGCCGTCCCCGCGAGGGGCTTGTATTCGGGGTCTTCGCAGTCCTTATCGAAATCCACGCTGGGGGGGACACGACGACACTAAAGGGGGGGTCCCCCAAAAAGAAAGACCCCGACCCCCCCCCCAAAAACACCCCCCTGACCCCCCAAAATCCACCCCCCCCCCCCCCACTTTGGGTGCCTCAGCTGTTGAAGAGATTGAACTCATCCCAGCCGACAGCCGGTCGGTATTAGCATGGCGTGGTCATCATCGGCACCCCCAAAATTAGGAAGGGGGGGTCCCCAAAAGTGTGTAGGGGGGGGATTCTCCCTAAAATGGGGTGAAGGGATGGGGGTAACCCCAAAGTGGGGCTGGGGAGGGGAAGGGGGACCCCAAACCACCCCGAAGTGGGGCTGGGGCACCCCAAGACACCCCCAAAAAGGGCTGGGGCACCCCAAAGCCCCCCGTAGTGGGGTGAGGGCACCCCAAAGAGATTCTGGGGCACCCCAAAGAGGGGCTGGGGCACCCCAAAGCCCCCCCCGAGAGGGGCTGGGGCACCCCAAGACACCCACAAAAGGGGCTGGGGCACCCCAAAGAGGGGCTGGGGCACCCCAAACCACCCCAAAGAGGAGCTGGGGCACCCCAAAGTGGGACTGGAGCACCCCAAGACACCCACAAAAGGGGCTGGGGCACCCCAAAAAGGAGCTGGGGCACCCCAAGACACCCACAAAAGGGGCTGGGGCACCCCAAAGAGGGACTGGGGCACCCCAAAGCCCCCCATAGTGGGGTCAGGGCACCCCAAAGAGGAGCTGGGGCACCCCAAAGAGATTCTGGGGCACCCCAAAGCCCCCCATAGTGGGGTCAGGGCACCCCAAAGAGGAGCTGGGGCACCCCAAAGAGATTCTGGGGCACCCCAAAGCCCCCCATAGTGGGGTCAGGGCACCCCAAAGAGGGGCTGGGGCACCCCAAAGCCCCCCATAGTGGGGTCAGGGCACCCCAAAGAGGGGCTGGGGCACCCCAAACCACCGCAACAAGGAGCTGGGGCACCCCAAAGCTCCCCAGAGAGGGGCTGGAGCACCCCAAAGCCCCCCAAATAGGGGCAGGAGCACCCCAGGACACCCCAAAGAAGGGCTGGAGCACCCCAAATTTGTGGGGAGGGTCCCCCCAAACTCACCCTTCCCCGACGTCCAAGCGCTGCTCGGCAGCGATAGCCTTCTCGTCGGGGCGGCCGGCTTTCTCCAAGAAGCAGAGCGCGGGGTCGGCGCGCATGGTGTTGTACTTCTCGTAGCCTGTTCTCCGCCCCCCCGCCAAAAAAAAAAAAAAAAAAAGGGGGGGGACGACACACTGTTACAACCCCAATTCTGCCGGGTTTCACCCCAAAATTGGCTCCCCACCCCTGCAACACACCGTGTTTGAAGACCCCGATGAGGAGGGATTTGTCGGCTTCGGCGTCCCACCAAGCGGTCGGCACCTCCAGCTGCTCCACCAGCGGGAACCAGATGTCGATCTCACTGGGGACGGGGGGGGGAAATGGGGTGATTGGGGGGGTCAGGGGTACCCCAAAGTGGAACTGGAGCACCCCAAATCACCCCAAAGTGGGACTGGAGCACCTCAAACCACCCCAAAGTGGGGCTGGAGCACCTCAAACCACCCCAAAGTGGGACTGGAGCACCCCAAATCACCCCAAAGTGGAACTGGAGCACCCCAAATCACCCCAAAGTGGGACTGGAGCACCTCAACCACCCCAAAGTGGGGCTGGAGCACCCCAAGGAAGGTCTGGAGCACCTCAAACCACCCCAAAGTGGGGCTGGAGCACCCCAAAGAAGGTCTGGAGCACCTCAAACCACCCCAAAGTGGGGCTGGAGCACCCCAAAGAAGGTCTGGAGCACCTCAAACCACCCCAAAGTGGGGCTGGAGCACCCCAAAGAAGGTCTGGAGCACCTCAAACCACCCCAAAGTGGGACTGGAGCACCCCAAGGAGAGTCTGGAGCACCTCAAACCACCCCAAAGTGGGGCTGGAGCACCCCAAAGAAGATCTGGAGCACCTCAAACCACCCCAAAGTGGGGCTGGAGCACCTCAAACCACCGCAAAGTGGGGCTGGAGCACCCCAAAGAAGATCTGGAGCACCTCAAACCACCCCAAAGTGGGGCTGGAGCACCCCAAACCACCCCAAAGTGGGGCTGGAGCACCCCAAAGAAGGTCTGGAGCACCTCAAACCACCCCAAAGTGGGGCTGGAGCACCCCAAGGAGAGTCTGGAGCACCTCAAACCACCCCAAAGTGGGGCTGGAGCACCCCAAAGATCTGGAGCACCTCAAACCACCCCAAAGTGGGGCTGGAGCACCTCAAACCACCGCAAAGTGGGGCTGGAGCACCCCAAAGAAGATCTGGAGCACCTCAAACCACCCCAAAGTGGGGCTGGAGCACCCCAAAGAAGGTCTGGAGCACCCCAAACCACCCCAAAGTGGGGCTGGAGCACCTCAAACCAGCTCATGGTGGAGCTGAGCACCCCAAGGAGAGTCTGGAGCACCTCAAACCACCCCAAAGTGGGGCTGGAGCACCCCAAACCACCCCAAAGTGGGGCTGGAGCACCCCAAAGAAGGTCTGGAGCACCCCAAACCACCCCAAAGTGGGGCTGGAGCACCCCAAAGAAGGTCTGGAGCACCCCAAACCACCCCAAAGTGGGGCTGGAGCACCCCAAAGAAGATCTGGAGCATCTCAAACCACCCCAAAGTGGGGCTGGAGCACCCCAAAGAGACCCTGGAGCACCTCAAAGAAGGTCCCACGGACTCACCTGGCCACCGCCCCCGCCAGCACCTTCTCCGCCTGGTCCCCGATCACCTCCTGCCGCAGGTAGTAGAGCATCCGCACCCTCAGCAGAACCCTGGGAGACGGCGGGATGGGGCGGTCAACCGAAAAAAAACCCCAAAAACCACGGAAGGAGGGGACAAAGGGACCTTCCAAGAAGATCTCGACCTACTTGTTGCATTGGTGCTTGAGGTGCTTCTTGTAGCTCTCGTCTTGGAAGAGGGTGTCGGGGTTGTATTTGCGGATCCACTCGGCTTTGTGGACGTCAAAGGTGCTTTGGGACTTGACCTTCTTCCCCTTACGACCTCGAGGAACCGGGATGGAAAGACCTGGAGAAAAGGGGTGGAAGAAGGAGAAAGACGTCAAGGTGGGACCTCAAGAGGTCCCCGGTTGTCCCGAAGCTCCTGTAGACCCTCACCCGAGTGGTTTTGGAGCTCCTTGGCCTTGCCGTTTTCGGTGGGGCTGATGAGATCCCAAATGAAGCCTTTGATGTTCTCGTCACCACGGTAATGCAGGAGACAGTAGACCAAGATGGCCCGGCAGATGGTCTCCACGTCTCGCTCCGAAAGACGTCGTTTGAACCTCCCGTGGGACAGGATCTCCCGCCATCGACCCCAGCTGGCGGCGGAAGATGGGGTCAGTGGCCGGGGAGGTTCTCGGCTGGGGTTTCCCAACGGCCCAGCAGCCGTCCCCACCAAGTATCTGCTCACGGTGGCCACCAGAGAAGAGCTGGAGCTTGTCCGCTCTCTCCCCCACCATCTACTCATGGTTGCCACCAGAGAAGAGATGGAACCAGACCTGCTCTGCTTTCTCCACCGTGTTATCTACTCATGGTTGCCACCAGAAAAGAGCTGGAACCAGACCTGGTCTACCATCTCCACCGAGTTATCTACTCATGGTTGCCACCAGAGAAGAGGTGGAACCGGATCTGGTCTGCCTTCTCCACTGAGTTATCTACTCATGGTGGCCACCAGAGAAGAGCTGGAGCTTGTCCGCTCTCCCCTCCACCATCTACTCATGGTTGCCACCAGAGAAGAGATGGAACCGGACCTGCTCTGCTTTCTCCACCGTGTTATCTACTCATGGTTGCCACCAGAAAAGAGGTGGAACCAGACCTGGTCTACCATCTCCACCGAGTTATCTACTCATGGTTGCCACCAGAGAAGAGGTGGAACCGGACCTGGTCTACCATCTCCACCGAGTTATCTACTCATGGTTGCCACCAGAGAAGAGCTGGAGCTTGTCCGCTCTCCCCTCCACCATCTACTCATGGTTGCCACCAGAGAAGAAGTGGAACCAGACCTGGTCTACCATCTCCACCAAGTACCTGCTCATGGTGGCCACCAGAGAAGAGCTGGAGCTTGTCCGCTCTCTCCCCCACCATCTACTCAAGGTTGCCACCAGAGAAGAGATGGAACCAGACCTGCTCTGCTTTCTCCACCGTGTTATCTACTCATGGTTGCCACCAGAGAAGAGGTGGAACCGGATCTGGTCTGCCTTCTCCACCGAGTTATCTACTCATGGTTGCCACCAGAAAAGAGGTGGAACCGGACCTGGTCTACCATCTCCACCAAGTATCTGCTCATGGTGGCCACCAGAGAAGAGGTGGAACTGGACCTGGTCTGCCTTCTCCACCGTGTTATCTACTCACGGTTGCCACCAGAAAACAGGTGGAACCAAACCTGGTCTACTATCTCCACCGTGTTATCTACTCATGGCTGCCACCAGAGAAGAGATGGAACCGGATCTGGTCTGCCTTCTCCACTGAGTTATCTACTCATGGTGGCCACCAGAGAAGAGCTGGAGCTTGTCCGCTCTCCCCTCCACCATCTACTCATGGTTGCCACCAGAGAAGAGGTGGAACTGGACCTGCTCTGCCTTCTCCACCGAGTTATCTACTCATAGTTGCCACCAGAGAAGAGCTGGAACTTGTCCACTCTCTCCCCCACCATCTACTCAAGGTTGCCACCAGAGAAGAGCTGGAGCTTGTCCGCTCTCCCCTCCACCATCTACTCATGGTTGCCACCAGAGAAGAGATGGAACCAGACCTGCTCTGCTTTCTCCACCGTGTTATCTACTCATGGTTGCCACCAGAGAAGAGGTGGAACCGGACCTGGTCTACCATCTCCACCGAGTTATCTACTCATGGTTGCCACCAGAGAAGAGCTGGAGCTTGTCCGCTCTCCCCTCCACCATCTACTCATGGTTGCCACCAGAGAAGAAGTGGAACCAGACCTGGTCTACCATCTCCACCAAGTACCTGCTCATGGTGGCTACCAGAGAAGAGCTGGAGCTTGTCCGCTCTCTCCCCCACCATCTACTCATGGTTGCCACCAGAGAAGAGATGGAACCAGACCTGCTCTGCTTTCTCCACCGTGTTATCTACTCATGGTTGCCACCAGAAAAGAGGTGGAACCAGACCTGGTCTACCATCTCCACCGAGTTATCTACTCATGGTTGCCACCAGAGAAGACCTGGAGCTTGTCCGCTCTCCCCTCCACCATCTACTCATGGTTGCCACCAGAGAAGAGGTGGAACCAGACCTGGTCTACCATCTCCACCAAGTACCTGCTCATGGTGGCTACCAGAGAAGAGCTGGAGCTTGTCCGCTCTCTCCCCCACCATCTACTCATGGTTGCCACCAGAGAAGAGATGGAACCAGACCTGCTCTGCTTTCTCCACCGTGTTATCTACTCATGGTTGCCACCAGAAAAGAGCTGGAACCGGACCTGGTCTACCATCTCCACCGAGTTATCTACTCATGGTTGCCACCAGAGAAGAGGTGGAACCGGATCTGGTCTGCCTTCTCCACTGAGTTATCTACTCATGGTGGCCACCAGAGAAGAGCTGGAGCTTGTCCGCTCTCCCCTCCACCATCTACTCATGGTTGCCACCAGAGAAGAGATGGAACCGGACCTGCTCTGCTTTCTCCACCGTGTTATCTACTCATGGTTGCCACCAGAAAAGAGGTGGAACCAGACCTGGTCTACCATCTCCACCGAGTTATCTACTCATGGTTGCCACCAGAGAAGAGGTGGAACCGGACCTGGTCTACCATCTCCACCGAGTTATCTACTCATGGTTGCCACCAGAGAAGAGCTGGAGCTTGTCCGCTCTCCCCTCCACCATCTACTCATGGTTGCCACCAGAGAAGAAGTGGAACCAGACCTGGTCTACCATCTCCACCAAGTACCTGCTCATGGTGGCCACCAGAGAAGAGCTGGAGCTTGTCCGCTCTCTCCCCCACCATCTACTCAAGGTTGCCACCAGAGAAGAGATGGAACCAGACCTGCTCTGCTTTCTCCACCGTGTTATCTACTCATGGTTGCCACCAGAGAAGAGGTGGAACCGGATCTGGTCTGCCTTCTCCACCGAGTTATCTACTCATGGTTGCCACCAGAAAAGAGGTGGAACCGGACCTGGTCTACCATCTCCACCAAGTATCTGCTCATGGTGGCCACCAGAGAAGAGGTGGAACTGGACCTGGTCTGCCTTCTCCACCGTGTTATCTACTCACGGTTGCCACCAGAAAACAGGTGGAACCAAACCTGGTCTACTATCTCCACCGTGTTATCTACTCATGGCTGCCACCAGAGAAGAGATGGAACCGGATCTGGTCTGCCTTCTCCACTGAGTTATCTACTCATGGTGGCCACCAGAGAAGAGCTGGAGCTTGTCCGCTCTCCCCTCCACCATCTACTCATGGTTGCCACCAGAGAAGAGGTGGAACTGGACCTGCTCTGCCTTCTCCACCGAGTTATCTACTCATAGTTGCCACCAGAGAAGAGCTGGAACTTGTCCACTCTCTCCCCCACCATCTACTCAAGGTTGCCACCAGAGAAGAGCTGGAGCTTGTCCGCTCTCCCCTCCACCATCTACTCATGGTTGCCACCAGAGAAGAGATGGAACCAGACCTGCTCTGCTTTCTCCACCGTGTTATCTACTCATGGTTGCCACCAGAGAAGAGGTGGAACCGGACCTGGTCTACCATCTCCACCGAGTTATCTACTCATGGTTGCCACCAGAGAAGAGCTGGAGCTTGTCCGCTCTCCCCTCCACCATCTACTCATGGTTGCCACCAGAGAAGAAGTGGAACCAGACCTGGTCTACCATCTCCACCAAGTACCTGCTCATGGTGGCTACCAGAGAAGAGCTGGAGCTTGTCCGCTCTCTCCCCCACCATCTACTCATGGTTGCCACCAGAGAAGAGATGGAACCAGACCTGCTCTGCTTTCTCCACCGTGTTATCTACTCATGGTTGCCACCAGAAAAGAGGTGGAACCAGACCTGGTCTACCATCTCCACCGAGTTATCTACTCATGGTTGCCACCAGAGAAGACCTGGAGCTTGTCCGCTCTCCCCTCCACCATCTACTCATGGTTGCCACCAGAGAAGAGGTGGAACCAGACCTGGTCTACCATCTCCACCAAGTACCTGCTCATGGTGGCTACCAGAGAAGAGCTGGAGCTTGTCCGCTCTCTCCCCCACCATCTACTCATGGTTGCCACCAGAGAAGAGATGGAACCAGACCTGCTCTGCTTTCTCCACCGTGTTATCTACTCATGGTTGCCACCAGAAAAGAGCTGGAACCGGACCTGGTCTACCATCTCCACCGAGTTATCTACTCATGGTTGCCACCAGAGAAGAGGTGGAACCGGATCTGGTCTGCCTTCTCCACTGAGTTATCTACTCATGGTGGCCACCAGAGAAGAGCTGGAGCTTGTCCGCTCTCCCCTCCACCATCTACTCATGGTTGCCACCAGAGAAGAGGTGGAACTGGACCTGGTCTGCTTTCTCCACCGAGTTATCTACTCATGGTTGCCACCAAAGAAGCGGTGGAACCGGATCTGGGCTGCTCTCCCACCCAAATATCTCCTCGTGGTTGTCGCCCCAGCAGGACCACTCTCTCCACTAACCATCTGCTCACGGTTGCCCCCACGGCAGAGCCGGACCTGGTCTGCTTTCTCCACCAAGAACCATCTCACGGTTGCCACCACGGCAGAGCCGGACCTGGACTCGGTCTGCTTTCTCCACCAAACATCTGCTCGTGGTTGCCACCAAACCAGACGTAGATCTAGACCCCGTCTACTTTCTCCACCAAGAACCATCCCGTGGTTGCCACCAGAGCACAGCTGAACCCAAGCCCGTCCTCACCCGTAAACCAAGAGGTGCTTCTCCACGCGGAAGCAGTCGGTGCGACCGTAGGCGTGGTGCAAGGCGTGGTGATGCCGGTCGTGCCGACGGGATCGAGGTCTCTCCTCGTCCTCGCTCTCCAGGTCCGAGAACTCCACCAGGTCGTCGTCCCGAAGGGTGCTGAAATGTCGCGTCTGCTTACGCACCCGCGGCGTGTCGATCACCAGGTTGTTCTGGACAACGGGATGGAGAAAACCCATCGGGCGCTGCCCCGCGCCGGCCCCACCGCCCACCCGACCCCACGGTTGTCCCCCTTCCCGGCTCAAACCTTGCTGTTCAGCAGGTCCAGGTCCAGGTCGGCTTTCTTGGCCCACTTCTGCCAGAAATTGGGGTCATCCAACGCGATATCGGTGCGGTTTTCGGAAGCCACGAAGCTCGCCTGGGATTGGGGGAGGAGTTTGGGAGACGTTCGCCGACGACCTCCGAGGTGGGAGACGTTCCCCCCCCGCCCCGCCCCGGCAACGAGCGCGCGGAAATACCTTGGCAAAGGTGGAACCCTTCCCCTCGCTCTCGATGGTGATGGTGGTGGTACGGCGCAGCAGGATCTGGTCTATGTCTTCCTCGCAGAACTTGGAGCCTTCGTCGTCCTCTTCCATGATGGCCGCGTAGGCCCCTTTGCGCAGCAGGTCCTCGATCTCCTTTTTGGAGAACTGCTGGATCTGCCGGGGAGAGCGGAAAAGGGAAGTGAGCGTAGGGCGAGGTGGGCGGCCCACGGGACCCGCTCCCATCCCAAACCAAGCCCAAGCCCCACGTCCCTCAAGATTAGGGTCTTCGCAACACGGTTCCCTCGGAGAAACCCTTCCCCAAGGTCTTCGTGTCCCGTTTCCCTTGGAGAACCCCTTCCCCGAGATCTTCACACCCCATTTCCTTTGGAAGACCCTGTCCCCAGGCTCTTCCCAACGCATTTCTCCTGGAAAACTCCACCCTCGGGGTCTTCACAACATGTTTCTCTTGAAGGACCCCATCCCTATGGTCTTCACGCCCCGTTTCCCTTGGAAGACCCCATCTCCATGGTCTTCAGACCCCCTTTTCCTTGGAAGATGTCATCCCACAGATCTTCACGTTGCACTTCCCTTGGAGGAAACCATCCATGGGGTCTTCACAAAACGTTTCTCTTGGAAGACCCCATCCCAACGGTCTTCACGCCCTGTTTCTCTTGAAGGATCCCATCCCCGTGGTCTTCACACCCCCCGTTTCCCTCGGAAAACCTCATCCTCATGGTCTTCACATCCCGTTTCCCTCGGAAGACCTCATCCCCGTGGTCTTCACGTCCCGTTTCCCTCGGAAGACCTCATCCCCGTGGTCTTCACGCCCCGTTTCCCTCGGAAGACCTCACCCCCGAGATCTTCAAGCCCCGTTTCCCTCAGAAAACCTCATCCCCGTGGTCTTCACGCCCTGTTTCCCTCGGAAAACCTCATCCCCATGGTCTTCACGTCCCGTTTCCCTCGGAAGACCTCATCCCTGTGGTCTTCATGCCCCGTTTCCCTAGGAAGACCTCATCCCCAAGATCTTCACGCCCCGTTTCCCTCAGAAGACCCTATCCCAATGGTCTTCATGCCCCATTTCTCTTGAAGGATCCCATCCCCATGGTCTTCACGCCCCATTTCCCTCAGAAGACCTCATCCCTGTGGTCTTCAAGCCCCATTTCCCTCGGAAGACCTCACCCCCAAGATCTTTGAGCCCCGTTTCCCTCGGAAAACCTCATCCCTGTGGTCTTTACGCCCCGTTTCCCTCGGAAAACCTCATCCCCAAGATCTTCACGCCCCATTTCCCTCGGAAAACCTCACCCCCGTGGTCTTCACGCCCCCTTTCCCTCAGAAGACCCTATCCCAATGGTCTTCACGCCCCATTTCTCTTGAAGGATCCCATCCCCATGGTCTTCACGCCCCATTTCCCTCGGAAGACCTCACCCCCGTGGTCTTCATGCCCCATTTCCCTCAGAAGACCTCACCCCCGAGATCTTCAAGCCCCGTTTCCCTCAGAAAACCTCATCCCCGTGGTCTTCACGCCCTGTTTCCCTCGGAAGACCTCATGCCTGTGGTCTTCATGCCCCATTTCCCTCGGAAGACCTCATGCCTGTGGTCTTCATGCCGCATTTCCCTCGGAAGACCTCATCCCCAAGATCTTCACGCCCCGTTTCCCTCAGAAGACCCTATCCCAATGGTCTTCATGCCCCATTTCTCTTGAAGGATCCCATCCCCATGGTCTTCACGCCCCATTTCCCTCAGAAGACCTCATCCCTGTGGTCTTCACGCCCCATTTCCCTCGGAAGACCTCATCCCTGTGGTCTTCAAGCCCCATTTCCCTCGGAAGACCTCACCCCCAAGATCTTCAAGCCCCATTTCCCTCGGAAGACCTCATCCCCGTGGTCTTCAGGCCCTGTTTCCCTCGG